>JAJGOT010000038.1:1387500-1390000 GCA_022457155.1 Cladopsammia gracilis
TGTTTGGGATAAGCCTTGATTTTTTTCTTTTTTATCAATTTCAGGCAGCTTCCCTCGGAGAGATCCAAGGAAAAAATAAAGTCTCCGATGAAGAGATTAAAGAGATGATTCTCCGGCAGAATGGCTACTTTGTCACCCCCAAGAGAGCTTCCCGTAAATTCTCCTCCCGGATAAGGCCAGATAGTACAAGGGTACAAGAGCAAATGAAGTCGTTGGAGGAAATGGGCCTTGGAAAGATGGTAAAAGTCGAAAGGACCATGTTCTTTTACAAGGCTCTCCCAACTGCTGTGCAAGTGGACAAACTTGCTGCTTTTAGGATCAGCATCGACCAATATACGGAATCTATCAAACTCGTCGATGATAGTTATACAGAGATACAAAGGGCAGCAGCGGAAGTCCACCACCCAGAATGGGATAGTTTCAAAAAATTCCGTGATTCCAATAATCCAAATTGACTTTGACTTTTTTGAATGAGCTTTCATTTTTGCATTCCATTGCAAAGTAGTCAAATTACCCATGATGTTGAACTTAACATACAAAATGATTGTTTGTGTTTAATAATTTAAAGGAAAAACAGAAAAAAGCGTTATTTTATGAGAGAGTTAATGATCAAAATGATTTTTATTGCATTCACTTCTTTTTATGGCGAGATTACATTGCCGTAATGTATCTGTTCGCCGATGTACTAAACATACAAAATGGTTGTTCGTGTTTGATACTTTAAAGGAAAAACAGAAAAAAACATTATTTTATGAGAGAGTTAATGATCAAAATGATTTTTATTGCATTCACTTCTTTTTATGGCGAGATTACATTGCCGTAATGTATCTGTTCGCCGATGTACTAAACATACAAAATGATTGTTCGTGTTTGATACTTTAAAGGAAAAACAGAAAAAAGCGTTATTTTATGAAAGAGTTTATGATCAAAATGATTTTTGTTGCATTCACTTCTTTTTATGGCGAGATTACATTGCCGTAATGTATCTGTTCGCCAGTGTGCTTTTGCAATTTTTGAACTTAACATACAAAATGATTGTTCGTGTTTAATGCTTTGACAGAAAAAAAGCGTTATTTTATGAAAGAGTTTATGATCAAAATTATTGCTTTTGCATTCACTCCTTTTTATGGCGAGTTTGCATTGCCGTTGTATTTGTTCGCTGATGTGCTTTTGCGATTTTTTAATTGTAATCAGTTGCAAAGTGATTAAAAAATGATTTAACAGTTTGAAGCCCTAATTATCCGTCTGCGTACTATCAAGTGGGATCAATCTCGTATTTGGGCGCGTATTAGAAGTCAATATTCAACTGCCCCCACCCTCTCCTCCCACCTCACCCACCACTACCAACAAATACCTGTGGGGATCGGGCAAAACAGGGAAGCCCAAAGACCCAGAAACCCAAAGACCCAGAGACCCAAAGACCCAAAGACCCAAAGACCCAGAGACCCAGAGACCCAGAGACCCAGAGACCCAGAGACCCAGAGACCCAGAGACCCAGAGACCCAGAAACCCAAAGACCCAGAGACCCAAAGACCCAAAGACCCAGAGACCCAGAGACCCAGACACCCAGAGACCCAGAGACCCAGAGACCCAGAGACCCAAAGACCCAAAGGCCCATAGACCCATAGACCCACAAACCCAAAGACCCAGAGACCCAAGGGCCCAGGAACCCAAGGGCCCTAACCCTAACGACCCAAAGTCCCGGAGGACCCAAAGGCCCAAGTTCCCAGAGGACCAGAGTCCTAGAAACAGCCCAAAGCCCTAGCGATCCTAGAAACCTTAGAGGTTCAAAAAATTCCAGCAGTCCCTCAACTTCGTAGGTCCAGAGTTCCAGTAGTTTACGAGTCGTTTGATTTCAGTGGTTGATATACCGAGAAAGCGCCCCATTGTATATGGTCAAGAGAAAATAATTGGAAAATTATAATCTCTTGATATGGTTTGACATACACACAAACCGGGCTGATAATTGTCCAATTATAATCTCTTGATATGGTTTGACATACACAAAAACCGGGCTGACGCGATATACAGCAATTTTGTTACGCAGTATCAGATGGGTTACTAATGTAGAAGAAAAGGCAAAATAAATCGCAGTTTGTTTTTTATAATTATACTTCTAACAAACAGCTTTAAATTTTAAATCATTTCACAGTGTGTCACTTTAGCCCATTGGGTCAGCATGGGTGTTTTTGTTGTTGTTGTTGTTGTTGTTGTTATAAATAGTTTCAATGCCCACATTTTCTTTTGTATCGTTCCTTTAGGTAGCATGCCCGCGCAAGTTGGATTCAGGAAGTGTGCATGAGTTCTGAACACTGGCAAGACTCTACTTTCTTTCACCTTGTGATTCTTCACTCACACGTTTCATGATGTACGTATTGATTATAAGAATAACCCCTTTTCTATTTTCTTTTCTTCTTTCGCGATACTGTTATATATTTAACAATTAGATTATGAGCTCGAGATTTCTATCACGTGATAGCTGATGAGGGCGAAGTATAGA
>JAJGOT010000038.1:1392500-1457500 GCA_022457155.1 Cladopsammia gracilis
AAAAAGATTCAGTGACATATATTCTTTGTTTCGTCGTCACGCTGAGAATCGTCAATTATGTACAGCTATGGCAAATTACAAACAGTAATTAGCTTAGATAATGTTTGTCTTTAGTAGTATATTATGTAATAATACCATAAAATGCTAAATGTTTAACGTGGATGGAGCTATTTGAGTTTATAGGCGAGCATCGTGGAATTATAGTAGCGTGACACGGCGTGACATTTAGCTGCTGGAGCTCTTGTTGCTCAATATGAATTCTGCGAAGCAGCGTTTACATGGCCGTAATTCTTTGCGTTCACTTTCGTTCACTTGATACGTGAACTGGAAAGCTCGCCAGCGTACTGCCATCATCTGAGTATTCGTGGTGTCTATGGTACCTCCTCTGACAAGAGTAATAGGAGCGTCAGCGGTGGCGAAGAAAGCGGTGTCTTTGTCAAAGACAACATCCTTGTTTTGGAAATTCTTTGGTGTTACACAGGGATCCCACAAATGAGATAAAAGTTAAATACTTGGTTGAATTCGCTTGATATTGATTATTTTTCAATTAATTATATGTCTGTGTTGCTTTAAAAAAAAAATTCAAAATTATTACCGAATAAAAACGATTATTGTACACTTCGGTATATTACCTGGGGTTAATGTTACGAAATGACGTCATTTCACATAAAATGCCGAATATTTCATGTCTATAGGGATATAGCTAAAAAAAAAAATTTGTCAATACTGTCAACATAGCCTATCAATACATATATGTTTGTAACGTCTTCTTATAAACAACGCTTTGCGAATTCTCTCTCAGACTGTCCGAAGTATTTTTCTTAACACAAGCTTTTAAGTAGCGAACACGGTATTTCACACTATGTTATAGGTCTAAACTAAAACATACAATAATCGTCGAGTGCGAAAGTGTATGATAGTGTAGGTAAATACGTCAAAAATAGTACAATCTAGCTAGATAATGATGCCATTTCAAGAAACATAACAAAAGAAACATTTTCGGATTTTAACGAACGAGTGCTGAATACGCTCAAAGAGACTGATATATCGTATATAAACTCTTTAATTGATAGTTTTCCTAAAAGAATCGATGCTATTATAACAAGAAAAGGTGGACGTACAAAGTATTAAAGCAAAATAAACGAATATTTTTGTACACGGCAAAACATGTCTTTGGGGGGAGGGCTGGTGTGTTTGTGTCCTTCTCACGATTCTCATGCACGGTGCTCGGTGATTATTGTTAATTTCTCACGATTACTTTCGCATATGACTGCATGTTAACTCTCCTTAGAGAGAAATAATAAGGATAATCATGTTAGGAATCCCAAAGTTAATTTTTGGACGGTAAATAAACTACATTTCAACGGTTCTCGCTTTTTGTTGACATAAAAAGATTCAGTGACATATATTCTTTGTTTCGTCGTCACGCTGAGAATCGTCAATTATGTACAGCTATGGCAAATTACAAACAGTAATTAGCTTAGATAATGTTTGTCTTTAGTAGTATATTATGTAATAATACCATAAAATGCTAAATGTTTAACGTGGATGGAGCTATTTGAGTTTATAGGCGAGCATCGTGGAATTATAGTAGCGTGACACGGCGTGACATTTAGCTGCTGGAGCTCTTGTTGCTCAATATGAATTCTGCGAAGCAGCGTTTACATGGCCGTAATTCTTTGCGTTCACTTTCGTTCACTTGATACGTGAACTGGAAAGCTCGCCAGCGTACTGCCATCATCTGAGTATTCGTGGTGTCTATGGTACCTCCTCTGACAAGAGTAATAGGAGCGTCAGCGGTGGCGAAGAAAGCGGTGTCTTTGTCAAAGACAACATCCTTGTTTTGGAAATTCTTTGGTGTTACACAGGGATCCCACAAATGAGATAAAAGTTAAATACTTGGTTGAATTCGCTTGATATTGATTATTTTTCAATTAATTATATGTCTGTGTTGCTTTAAAAAAAAAATTCAAAATTATTACCGAATAAAAACGATTATTGTACACTTCGGTATATTACCTGGGGTTAATGTTACGAAATGACCTCATTTCACATAAAATGCCGAATATTTCATGTCTATAGGGATATAGCTAAAAAAAAAATTTGTCAATACTGTCAACATAGCCTATCAATACATATATGTTTGTAACGTCTTCTTATAAACAACGCTTTGCGAATTCTCTCTCAGACAATCGTTTGCAAAATACCTTCGACCACCCTATATTTTAATTGACTTTTTAACAATTTTCAGTCTACATTGCTGATGTTCGCTTCCCCCGGGCCCCCTATATCAATGTTGGATCTTAACTTTGGAACCCAAATCAATCTTCATGCGGTTGGCAAGCCCCCGGTATCTCCAATCACCACCCAACATTGATATAGGGGGTGGGAAGGCGGGGAGGGGGTTAATGCACTACAAAATTAATTCAAATTTAGTCAAGTGGTCGAAGGTTTTTGATAACGATTGTAGGTAAAAGTTGAAATCATATGGTAATCGTCCATGTTAGAAATATGTTGCTACCCGGTTGATGTCAGTCTCTGAGAATAACTGTTACATGTGCACAGTTGCACTACGAAAAAGGAAAAGTGCAAAAACCTGTTCTTAAACATAGTTCTTGTGCATGCTTTGAGAATTATCAAAATCCGACGAGGTCTAATTAATTCCTATTCTTGGCTTTCACATGACGTCATAAATATTAAAAAATCTAAAGAAAACTTCCTACAAAGCTGTTTCTAACATGGTATGTGGATACAAGTGTTATAATCGTTCACAAAACGTTTCAGGTTTTAACGATGTTTTGGCTTCCGATTTACAAAGGTTTTAAATGTGTCACGCAATGCGTCACGCTATTTCAGATAAGCCGCGAAAATAAACAAAATTGAATCAGCTGAAAGTTATTGTTTGCATTATTCGTGCTTATAAGCCGAGTTAATTGAGCTTATAGCAAATACAATATTTTTTGATGTGATTTTTGGTGTAATTAAGACTTTGAATTTTTGGCCGCCATCTTTGTGCCCCTGAGTGGGGCACAAAGATGGCCGCTCCATACATTTCTTACTAAAAATATCTAATACTCGTTCGCCTATAACTCTTGAACGAAATGCTTTTGCGCTTCAAAATTTGGCCAAGATGTGTAGTTTTAAACTCTTTACAATTCCATAACCATTTTGGATTCGAAATCTATTTTTTAATGCTTCTGAATTTTGATATGACGTAAGTGAAAGCCAAGAATTGGCCTTTTTTCATTTTTCGTTTTCACATTTTTCATTTTTCCATGCCAACGTTATTGCTATTAGGTGTACCTTTCGTAACTTAATCATAATAACAATTGGTTTTGTTAAGGAACAAGAAATTCAATGTTCTCGGACTGAAAGTACAACACATGCCACAGTGAATACAAGAATTAGTGCTGTCTTCACCCTTTCACGCCCAGAGTCAATTAAGAAGACATGTAGTGCAGTTCTAACTTTTGAGTCTGTGGACAAAATCCTATGGTGTGACCATTCAAATGAAACCTCTTTGTCAGTACTTTTGCATGGTACCATTTGTTTTTCAACATTTTGCAAAATGAAATTTGGAATTTATTATTATTTTTTGTTTGGCCCTCTTGGCAGTTAAAGGGTTAAATGGTATAGATTTATAAAGATTTTTCATTTTCCTTGTTCCGTGATGCTGCGCAGACGTCGTTTAGCGGAAATACTTAAAAATGAACCGGCTCATCTTTTTATAATAAAAAAGGGTTATTTTCTAAAGAAACTTTGGTACTGCAGTAGGAGAATGAAAACTCGAAAATGTGTTTTAAGGGCTCTCTGACGTATATTTTCGGACCCGTTGCTTGGGACAGTAATGACTATTTATTTTTATTAATTTTAATCGTTTACATACCGTCAAATCTTCAACTCAGTCCTAAACCCCAAAATGACGTCATCGAGCCACGCCCATGATCACGTGACCAATAACGAAAAAGTCTAAAATTTTTGATGTGTCGCATTTTATCGGAAAATCGTTGAAGGTGTTATATGGTATTTATTCACTTTCCCATCATCGTAAGTATGGATTTCGTTTTAATTTGAAAAATAGATTTTTAGAGAGATTTAAAATATTGATTTGTCCATAAAAATTGTATTGAAAATGATTTCAATAGACGCATACTTAGTTATATTCCATATCCAGGTTAGATAAATGTAACACTGAAAAATAATGAATCAAGTTAGAGACCGCCAAGAATTTTGGATTTTTCTGCAAACCGGAAGTAATCTGAAACGAGGGTACTGGGAACGCGGTTGAACCGCTATTCGTCTGACCAGAGATCTGTGCATTAGTGGGTTCTCGCGGGGATTTTCTGATTGGCTGCCGAAACGCCTGCGTCATTCCCCGGAAATGATTTTTCACTTCCTTAGCAACGCACGAGAAATCCGTCCGTGAGCCCTTAACTTTTATTAACTGCGTTGATGAGCATCGTTGTTCGAGATAAATTGGCCACCGAAAGGAGATTCAAACGCTGACGTTTCGAGCGCTAGCGGCTGTGTTATTCGCTCTGACGAAGCTCTCCACTCTTCGTGATTCGCTTTCCATTCCATTCCATTTGTGAAGCTCCAGCCTTTGTGATTCACTCTGACAAAGAGCCAGCGCTCGAAACGCTTGAAACCCCATTTTCGTATCTACGTTTTTGATAGTTACATGTAAAGCCTAATATGGCCTTCATTGATGCATTTTTGTTTTATTTCTATGCAGAATACAAGGAAACTTAACGTCAGAATCAAGCAAGGAAGAAAGAAAGAAAGACTACTAACTTAACAAGGAAGAGGTAGATAAACTTAGTTTTACCTTAAGCGCAGCAATTTTTTTTCATTGCCGCCAAATTCGAACTTTCAGTTCAGAAAAAGTGCAACACAGATATACTGCAAACTTCGCCGCGGTGTATAACGAGCAAAATCTAGTATCATCTAATAAATGCCGGATAGAACGAAGAGAATGAAATCTCGAAATCGAATAACTGCATTGTTCTTCCATACATTAGTTAAGAAAATAGCAACGCACCATAAATATTTAGGGCCGGCCAGTTTGGCAATTTCAACTTTAAGTATTAATGTTAAAATAGAATCATAAATTCTCAATATTTGAACATTTCAACGTTGTCAGTATTGAGGTCGTTAATCGATAAAATCGAGGCGAGTCGGCACTGAAGGTTATTTTACGGTTTTCACAAAGAATTTAAGAAGGAGTATAAGTAAGACTTATTTTCCGAGTGAACCGTTATCAGGCAATTTTTTCTGTTTATACTTAGTTAAGGCATGGCTCATTCCTTGGTTCAATATTTTTCTTTTATGAATGTAATGTTGTTTCTCTTTTGCTCTAACAATACCAAAAGTAAATAGCTTATAAGGAATTTATTTATGAAAAAATATATTCGTAAATATCGTGCCGCATGTTATTACAAGTTTTTTCTGTAAAAACAAATTATAAGCTATTTTGCCTATTCTTGCTGTGTCAATTTTCAGTGAAGACTAGACTGTTTCATTGGTTTAAAATGATTGGTCAGTAATAGCCGTTAGGATATGAAATTCAACATGGTTTGTTTCGACTGCTTATATTTCAAACATGAAAAACACGTCTTAAAAATGTTTTAGCGATTTATTTAAAATCGAACAGTTTAATTTGTTTGAAATTTTCCTCACTTTGTGTGCTACACTGTATAGATTATAGCGCATTTATTCGCTTGTCGCGGGTAACCCCAAAATTGAAAGATATTTAGGAAAAACTGTTTTTCGCCATGTTTATTTACCGTTACTATGGAAACGCTGATTATCATAAAAAAAGAGCATCGCTCAAAACTTTCATCCAAGCCTAGCATCTGGTATGAAATTCAGATTCTGTTCTTAACAACGTGCCCATAATTACGTACTCCCTTACAAATCATGACGCGGACAATAAATTCTTGAGTATTGTATCGTAGTGGGCCGTTACACTTTATTGCACACCGATCCGTAAAAAATGACAACTTACAGCTAAATATCTTACAGAAAAAATAAAATAAACTAAGCGGAGAATTGAGAGCGCATCACAAAAGATACTCGGAGGCTAGGAAAAACCTACTTAAAAACCCGAAACTCAACGGGAAAAAATTGTAGGAAACCTGGGTAGGAACCAAAGCTCAAAACTCCGGCGACCCTTCTTACGGGGCCACTGATAATTTAGTAATCTGCTTAATTTAATTATACAAAACTGATGGATAATGCTTCAATAAAGTTCAGCGATGGAACCGACTAATCAAAACTAACAAGTAAAATTTGACTAAGGCAAATCGTCAGTGTAACGACCGAGAACTGACTCGCATACTAAAGAACCAACTATTTATACACATACTTCCACGGGCATAGCAAATGCACGTGCATGCACATAACTTACATCGGCATAAAACATGCTCACATTCACGGATAACAGAAATCGTAATTAACAGCTCTAACAATAGCGAACAGAAATCAATTATCTTCTAATGCGACGCAACCGAAGAGAATTTTCAATTCATTGAGCGAAAGTAAGATAATGTATAAGCGCATTCAAATAGGGATTGTATGTAGTAGTCCACGGCTCACTGGAAGAGCATTTTTAAATGAAAGTGATCCCGTGTTTTTAAATAAAGATGATGATGATGATGATGATGACGATGATGATGTAACCCAAAAAAACTACTTGGAGCCACCTTAACAAGTGACGAAGAGCGAGAGCCACTGTTATAACTTTGTCATTTTAGTTAGTTCCTATGATATTAGTAATTTGCTTGCTGCAATTCAGTGATATGTTTGAAGAGATGTTGCAACTGGTTCAATAGTTTTTTTTCACGGCTTATCTTAAATAGTGTGACGAACAGTGCGTGACACATTTCAAACCTCTACAAATGAGGGCCTCCGGGGGGGGGGGGGGGGTACATGTTCCCTTGTTCCCTATAAAAAAAGTAATTTATCCCTTGCTCCCCAAAAATAAATTCTAATGTTCCCCAAAATTCATTTTTACTGAGTTCCCCTGTTCTCTGTAATTATGTTCCATGTTCCCGTGTTCCCCAAAAATATTCTTAAATGTTCCCCACAATTTCCCAGGTTACCGCGCGCTCAAAAGCTCGTCACCAGTTCTTTTGTGAAGAACAAAATTGCGTCCAGGCCTATTTCCTCTTGCACCGGGAGACAAAAGAGAAATGAGTGGCCTTCTTCTGACCTTTTTTTGCCATAAAGAAGTATAAACATTTCTTGAAAATCTAAATAATCAATGTTCCCTCGTTCCCGAAAAATACTCAAAAGTTCCCTTGTTCCCTAAAAGTAATTTTGAGATATCCATTGTTCCCAAAAAATAAATGGCCATGTTCCCTTGTTCCCTAAAACCCCAGGGAGGCCCTCACAAATCGGAAGCAAAACATCGTCAAATTAAAATCTAAAACTTTTGTGAAAGATTGTATAACACTGATATTCACATACCATGGACGTTAAAAACAGCTTTGTATGATGTATAGTTTCGATTTTTGAATTTTTATTATGTCATCTGCAAAGCAAGAATATTCTTGGTACAAACAACAACACGATAGACTTGACTAAAGAACATCACAACAGACTTGGTATTTGAACATCACCCGTACATTTAGTAACTTAATTGTAGCTTGACAGTGTAAAAAGTTTCGGGTCAAAACAGCCTACATTTTCCTCATTTAAGGCATTCAAAGAAAAGTCTACAGTTGAGAAAGGGCATAATTAGTTTTCAGCCTAGTCCAAATTTATTTATATGTTATTTTTCAATCAGCTTGGCTTTTAGTTCAGGTGATAGTCATTCGCTTGTTTCAGTGTAAGATTTTGACGCTGATACGTAAGTTTTCAGTGAAGATATTGCATCATATTTATTGTCTTTTTAAAAGCTTCTTAAGTTTATATTTTGACTCTCTTTGTTACAGAGCAATTTAGCAGTGAAACAATTAGGCCACTTGCAGCTTGCAGCTATTTTTCAGTAAAACTCGTAGGTCATTTTCTCGACAAAAAATTAATGAAGGCTGCTAACTGAGGAAACAAAACAATTTTTCAGTGAACAATGTTGGCCATTTTACCTTAATTTTGTATATATTACTTTCAGCAAAGATTTATATGTTACGACACCATAACGTATAGTAAAAATTCACTTGGCTGTTTGTCAGCTTGCAGTTATGATTTAAGGAAACCAGTGATTGAGAATAGAAGGCTTAATTTTGCTATTTGTTTCCAATAAGAATTTTAAGCGATTTCTTCGTGAAAATTCCAAGTAGTTTGTTTGTTTCCGAGTTCTTATGTTGTTTATTTCTGTGTTATTTTTGTCTGCTTTCCAGTAAGTTTTAAAGCATTTATTCCAAATGAAAATCACATTCTTTTTTAATGTTATTTTATAACTTTAAATTCAAAAGTTTCAAGTTAATTAAACGATTTCTTCGGCAGTGAATCATAGGCTGTTTTGTCCGTCAGACAACGGTTTACATATTTCAAACAATGTTTACGTAATCGCGCAGGCAATGCCCCCTGTCTTTCCTCTTTTTATTGTGCCCTTTTATCATTTTATAATCGATCAATTTTCAGTTATTATAGTTTCTAGTAAGGCGCTAGCCTCAAGGATTACAAAAACAGTTTTATTGACATACACTCACACTCACATATACTCAGTGGAAATCGTGGATTTATTGGGTAATTTTTGATAGGGGTTTCTGCGGTGAGGAAACGATTTCTCATATTTAAACATTTAAGGTGATTTTATCAGTCTGTCTGTTATTAGATTAGATATTAAAAGGGATAGTGTCCCAACAAAATATAGTAATTTTTACCTGCAGTCGAACTTCTCCTTACGGACACCTCTCTGCTACGGACACCTCCCTAATACGGAAACCTCTCTATTACGGACAACTCTCTATTACGGACACCTCGCTAATACGGACACCTCTCTAAAACGGAAACCTCTCTATTACGGACACCTCTCCATTACAGACACCTCTCTAATATGGACACCTCTCTAATACGGACAACTCTCTATTACGGACACCTCGCTAATACGGACACCTCTCTAAAACGGAAACCTCTCTATTACGGACACCTCTCTAATACGGACACCTCTCTAATACGGACACCTCTCTAATACGGACACCTCTCTAATACAGACACCTCTCTAATACGGACACCTCTCTAATACGGACACCTCTCTGCTACAGCCACCTTCTAATACTGACACCTCTCTATAATAGACACCTCTCTGATACGGCCACCTCTCTGCTATGGACACCTTTCTAATACGGACACCTCTCTTCTACGGACACCTCTGTAATATGGACAGCTATCTGTTACGGACACCTCTCTATTACGAACACCTCTATTACAGACACCTCTCTGTTACGGAAACCTCTAATACAGACACCTCTCTAATACGGACATCTCTCTAATACAGAAACCTCTCTAATACGGACACCTCTCTGCTATGGACACCTCTCTAATACGGACACCTCTCTGCTATGGACACCTCCCTGTTACGGACACCTCTCTATTACGGACACCTTTCTATCTGTCTATTACAAACACCTCTCTGTTACGGACACCTCTCTAATACAGACACCTCTCTAATACGAACATCTCTCTAATACGGACACCTCTCTAATACAGACACCTCTCTATTACGAACACCATTCTATTGCAGACAACTCTCTAATACGGACATCTCTCCATTACGAACACCTCTCTAATACGGACACCCCTCTAATAAGCACCCTTCTCTACTACGGACACCTCTCTATTACCGATGCCTCCCTAATAAAAACACTACTCTAATAAGGACACCTCTCAGTTACGGACACGTCTCTAATACGGACTCTTCTCTATTACGGACACCTCTATTACGGGCACCTCTCTAATACGGACACCTCTGTTTTCCGGACACTTCTGTTACGGACACATCTCTAATGCGGACACCTCTCTAACACGGACACCTCTCTCATTCTGGCGCTTCGCCGATTCGCGCACTTCTCTAATATGGACACCTCTCTGATTCGGGCACTTCCTAGATTCGGGCACTTCTGTAATTCGAACACCTCTCTAATACGGACACCCCTCTAGTATGCATCCTTATCTATTACGTACACCTCTCTAATACAGACAACTCTTGATTGCGGACACCTCTGTAATACGGACACCTCTGTAATACGGACAACTCTCTAAGACGGACACCTCTCTATTGCTGACACCTTTCCAATACGGGCAACTCTATATTACGGACACCTCTCTAATACGTTCACTTTCCTATCATGGACACGTCTCCTTTACGGACAGTTCTCCTTTACGGACACCTCTCTAATACGGACACCTCTCTAATAGGGATACCTCTCAAATACGAATACCTCTCTATTACGGAAAGCTCTCTAATACGGACACCTCTCTAACACGGACACCTCTCTAACACGGACACCTCTCTAACACGGACACCTCTCTAACACGGACACCTCTCTAACACGGACAACTCTTTATTACGGACACCTCTCTATTGCGGACACCTCTCTAACACGGACACCTCTCTATTACGGACACCCCTTTATTAGGGGCACATCACTATTACGGAAACCTCTCTAATACGTACAACTGTCTACTGCGTACACCTCCCTAACACGGACAACACTCTAATACCGGCACCTCCCTATTCCTGACACCTCTCTAATACGGACAGCTCTCTATTACGGACACTTCTCTATTACGGACACCTCTCTAATACGGACACCTCTAAAATACGTACACCTCTCCATTACGGACACGTCTCCATTACGGACACGTCTCCATTACGGACACCACTCTAATACGGACACCTTTCTAATTGGGATAAATATCTAATAGGGACACCTCTCTAATACGGACACCTTTATTACGCACAGCTCTCTATTACGGAAAGCTCTTTAATACGGACACCTCTCTAACACGGACACCTCTTTATTACGGACACCTCACTATTAGGGACAGCTCTCTAATACGGGCACCTCTCTGATTCGGGCACTTCTCTGATTCGGGCACTTCTCTGATTCGGGCACTTTTCTGTTAAGGACACCTCTCTAATACGGACACCTCTCTCTTACGGAAACGTCTCCATTACGGACACGTCTCCATTGCGGACACGTCTCCATTACGGACACGTCTCTATTACGGACACCTCTATAATATGGACACCTCTCTAATACGGACATCTCTCTAATATGGACACCTCTCTAATACAGACAACTCTCTAATACGGACACCTCTCTAATACAAACATCTCTATAACACGGACACCTCTCTAATACGGACACCTCTCTAATATGGACATCTCTCTAATATGGACATCTCTCTAATATGGACACCTCTCTAATATGGACATCTCTCTAATACGGACATCTCTCTGATATGGACACCTCTCTAATATGGACATCTCTCTAATACAGACATCTCTCTAATATGGACACCTTTCTAATATGGACATCTCTAATACGGGCATCTCTAATATGAACACCTTTCTATTACGGACACCTCCCTCATACAAACACCTCTCTATCACGAACACCTCTCTATTACGAACACCTCTCTCTTACGGACACCTCTCTGTTATGGACACCTCTAATACGGACATCTCTCTAATATGGACACCTCAATCATGGACGCTTTTCTAATACGGACACCTCTCTAATATGGACATCTCTTCAATATGGACATCGCTGTAATACGGACACCCCTGTAATATAGACATCTCTCTAATACGGACATCTCTCTAATACGGACATCTCTCTAATAAGGATACTTCTATAATATGGACATCTCTGTAATACGGACACCTCTCTATTACGAACCCTCTCCATTACGGACACCTTTCTGTTACGTACACCTCTCTAATACGGACATCTCTCTAATTTCGACACCTCTAATACGGTCATCTCTCTAATAGGACACCTCTCTAATATGTACATCTCTAATACGGACAACTCTCTAATACGGACAACTCTCTAATACGGACAACTCTCTATTACGAACACCTCTCCATTACGGACACCTCTCTAATACGGACATCTCTCTAATACGGACATCTCTCTAATACGGACATCTCTCTAATATGGACACCTCTCTAATACGGACATCTCTCTAATATGGACACCTCTCTAATATGGACACCTCTCTAATATGGACACCTCTCTAATATGGACACCTCTCTAATACGGACATCTCTCTAATATGGACACCTCTCTAATACGGACATCTCTCTAATATGGACACCTCTCTAATACAGACAACTCTCTAATACGGACACCTCCCTAATACGGACATCTCTATAACACGGACACCTCTCTAATATGGAAATCTCTCTAATATGGACATCTCTCTAAAATTGACACCTCTCTAATATGGACATCTCTCTAATACAGACATCGCTCTAATACCTCTCTAATATGGACACCTCTCTAATGTCCGTATTAGAAAGATGTCCATATTAGAGAGGTGTCCATATTAGAGAGATGTCCATATTAGAGAGGTATTAGAGCGATGTCTAATATGGACACCTCTCTAATACGGACATCTCTCTAATATGGACACCTCTCTAATACGGACATCTCTCTAATATGGACACCTCTCTAATACAGACAACTCTCTAATACGGACACCTCCCTAATACGGACATCTCTATAACACGGACACCTCTCTAATACGGACACCTCTCTAATATGGAAATCTCTCTAATATGGACATCTCTCTAAAATTGACACCTCTCTAATATGGACATCTCTCTAATACAGACATTGCTCTAATACCTCTCTAATATGGACACCTCTCTAATGTCCGTATTAGAAAGATGTCCATATTAGAGAGGTGTCCATATTAGAGAGATGTCCATATTAGAGAGGTATTAGAGCGATGTCTAATATGGACACCTCTTTAATACGGACATCTCTCTAATACGGACACCTCTCTAATACAGACACCTCTCTAATACGGACACCTCTCTAATACGGACACCTCTCTAATATAGAGACCTTCCTAATACGGACATCTCTCTATTACGGACACCTCTTCATTACGAGCACCTCTCTTTTAGGGACAGTTTCCTTTGTCCGGACAAAATTCTTACATATCTTTTTTAACAAACCCTCTATAATACGGACCCTCTCTAATACGGACAACGGACGCTAAATCGCGGCCCCAGAGAGCAAATTCATATGAACTTAACCTCTTTATTACGGACACTCCGGTGATCAAGTGATGAGTAGTTTGTGTGAGTAATACAATTTCCTTTTTGTGGTTACATTCAAATATCAAAAGCGTTTTTAGAATTGTACTTTGTTACTTTTTTGCCATGCAGCATTGCGTTGCAGTTCGTTTCGTTTCATACAGTGATTCATATACAGTATGTATCTGAGATGTACAATGTAGTACGCTATTGACGGACAGTGTCTCAATTCTGTATAGTTATCGATTTAAATGCAGTTAAACGAAAAGGAGTAGTGGTCTGATTTTAGTTACTGAACACTTAAAACTGTCAGGGGAGTCTTAAAAGTGACGTCATCGTGGTGACCTCTATAATACGGACACCTCTCTAAAAGGTAAACTTTGCTCAAAATGATAAAATATCTGACTCCTTTAACACATGCTTCTTTACTAGTAGATATATTGTCTTTCTTTAATTTGAACTATACTGTACAGGTTAATTTAGGTAAGGCTAGGTCGAGAGACTTCCGAATCGACAAATTGCGTAATGATAAAACCGATATAAAGACTCAAACCGGTCCCAAACCGGTCCCAAACGGTGGAGTAGGTTTTTTAAGTCACTGAGACAGGCCTGTAAGGAAGTTAAAACAGTTTAGAGCTAAATTCATATATAGAATCGCAGTAACAAAGAAAGAATTATTTAAATTCAGTAGCTTTAACGAACTATCTTCTCTCTTATTTTGTAGTTTTAATTATTAGCATTCTGTCTACTTAACCCTCGGACGTACACGCAGACTTATGCCTTATGTACAAACCCTTGGGTTTTTTCGATCTTGCAATATTTCGGAAATACATTTTTTAACATCTAATAGATAGCCCACGATGTGCTCTACAAGAAAAGGTAAATATTATGGGTTGGGACGCTGCTGGGGGTCCGTAAAGTCATCCAAAGTGGCCTTCAAGATGGCCGCAATTTTTTATTTCTCAAAAAATTAAAAATTTTCGGAAAAATGCAGAAATTGCAAATATTGTTTGCTAGAGTAGATACAAAAACATACAAAAACATACAAATAAACATTTAGATGCTTTTGGTAGCATTTTATGTTTCTTCACTGAAAAAAAGGTGAAAAACACGAATTTTGTTTTTCAAAATGGCTTGAACACTTGTCATTTATGACGTCATATCTCGTTACCATAGTAACCGGTTGTCGTCAAACTTTATCAAAATGTGTCTCAAGGATAAATAAACAGCTACTAATAACGGCATGTGCTAATCGTAAATGGTCTTTAAAATATGGAAGAAAAACCTTGTAAAAACCTTGTGAGTTTTGAGCCAAAAGGGTTTTGACGTTAAAATAAATTCTATTGTTTGTTGCGAAATAATTAAGACCATTCTTTAAACGTCTGGAAGAAACATGTGAAATTATAACGTCAATTTTCAGTTAGTTTGAGATGGAGAAAGGACTTCTCAATGAAAATTTATAAGGCCGCCATATTGTCTGTTTTGAATTTACCTTTCTCGCAGTATAAGTGATTTAGGTGTCAGTTATAATTTCTTTTATTTTTCTTCAATTTGTTTTCCTTAATTTCAATTTTGTCTTTTCACCGATTTTTCTTATACATTTTGCTGTTTTGTTTTTACAAGATTTTATTTGTTTGTCACCGATCAGTTTTCTCGATGTAAATGTTGCGTTCATATTATGTTTTTGTCTATTTTAAAGTCATTTTCCTTGTCACTCTGCAGTGTGAAATGTAAAATTAACATTTTCTCTGTTTACTTTTTACCTTGATTCTTTAATGTCTTTATTAATACAATAGCAAAATTCTGCCTGTTTAATTGCCAACTTTCAGTAAGATGTTTATGGCCGGCTACGAATAGATTACTTATTGGAAATAGCACTTGATTTTGTCAGTTTCTTAACAAGTCCTAACAGGGATTTTAAATGAATTCGTAGCGAAAATCAATGAGAATAATCATAATGAACTGTGTTTTTTCCATCTGCTATCAACAAGCGAACCTTTGTTTTCAATTATTGCCTCATTACAGCACAATTAGCCTTCTCAGAAGATTTAAGCCCGATATACTAAATAGTCTTCGTACAATGCTGTTTTAAGAACTTAAATGTTTACAAAGAATGTATGGTTCATTTGCGCTTTTGTCACCCACAACTTTGCAGTTTTTGATACTAGCTGATATTTCGTAAAACATTGCAGGGAAATACCTAAATTTGCATAGATAACTACCTTAAAGTGTATATATGACAGATATTTTTTTATTTGCTTAATGAAATCTACGTGGCTTTCTGATATCGATTTTTCTTGTCCGTGATTTAGCCGTCTAAAAACGTGAAATTTCACTTCCGGTGGGTTACAAAACTGCGCAAGAAGAAAGACTGGAAATAGTCCGCTGTGACGTCAATAGAAGAATGCCAGTGTCGCGGTTTCTCCGTTCCTTCGTTTTTTGGTGCGTGTTGCTACAACCACACCTCAATAGAACCATGTTTCTTCCTCAGAGCGCACCAAAAAAATGTGAGGAACCGAGAAACCGCGACACCGGCATTCTTGTTTTGACGTCACAGCGGACTATTTCCAGTCTTTCTTCTTATGCGGTTTTGTAACCTACCGGAAGTGAAATTTCACCTTTTTTAGACGGCTAAAACACGGAAAGAAAATCGATATCGAAAAAACTCTTTTCGATTTTTTTATCAGAACGCCATGTAGTTTTTTTTAGTTTTTAATAGTTTTTATTGATTTAGAAACAAGTTTTACAAATGATACAAATGATGCAAATGTTATTACTAATTAAAAATAATTAATATTGATATAAACAATTATTAATAATTACTAATTACTAATCATTAACATTTAACTAATATAAATTTGACATTAAAAAGAAACACACACACAATAAAGCTATGTACAATGGTGGCATTACTACAATCTATCATTTAAGTGCATTAATTAGCTTCTCCCACTTTTGAAAATGAAAAGGAAGTTTATTTTTCTCCCTGGCAATATGGAGCTCAACATTAAAGACACGTCTAGTTCTAGCAATAAAACCTCTAAGTGTGGGTAAACTATCATGACATTTCCTATAGTAGATATTATATTTACCCAATAACAAAATATAATTAAAATGTAGTCTCCTACAATATCAAATTTTCCAAAGATCACATCTGACTCGTTAATTTTCCCAACATGAACATCGTTATCTCTTAGCCAGGACAGGACGTGTTTCCAAAAATTAGAGGATATCCTACAGGAGAAAAATAAATGCTCGACGGATTCCGTTGCCTCTTGACAGAAAGGGCATCTTAGTGATTCAACAACACCAATTAAATTAAGTTTTTCGTTCGTAAAGATTATACAATTTAGAATTTTGTATTGAAATTCCCTGATCTTGGTGTCTAAAGTACATTGAAAGGCCAATGTATAGACCTTTTCCCAGTCAATCTCTATATTTGAGTACTTGTTTGTTAATTTCTGTTTAGCGGTGGGTGACATTTGTTTTTGTTGCAAAAAGATTTAATAGATCTGTTTGGGAGAAATATCAAGAATTGGTATCACATTACCGCTTGCCATCTTAATAGTTGGGATACTTGGAATGGGATCTGCTACTGTTACGCAAGTAGAATCTTTAATAAGTGAACGCCATTCTGCAGGAATCGAGTCGATAATACCAATATGGAAAAATCTTTGTTCGGGGTTAATAAGTGAAGAAGCATCGTACGAGAAGGAGTTATTTGCGGAAATTAAATCTCCTATCTTCACGAAACCTAGATTAACTATGTCCCTTCTGTACATCGATTTTTTTTGTCAAAACAAAGAAATTTGTTATTCCAGATAATTTCGTTAATAATTTCTTCATAACAACTTGGAGTTTTCCCATTTAACTCTGACCACGCGTCGAGACATTCTTTGTAATATTCAGGAAGACTGATTTTCAATTTAGAAGTTTGAAAGTTGCAGTGTAATGCAAAACGTCCTCCAATAGGTAACAGAAGTTTGTCTAGGATTGTTTTCCAAGGACTTGAGTAATCTTCGAATAGTTTCCTTAGACATGTTACTCGTTGTTACGCCATGTAGTTTCCATCAAGCAAATAACAAAATATCTGTCATGTGCACTTTATTAAGTTTAAAAAGCTCTTTCAACGTTTGAAATCAATTCATATTTAACACGGTGCCTTCTCTGCATAGATTACTAACCTAAGTTTAAAAAGCTCTTTCAACGTTTGAAATCAATTAATATTTAGCACGGTGCCTTCTCTTCATAGATTCGTATGATCATGAAACCAAATTTAAACAATGACATCATCAAAGATTAGCCTATACAAGCCTGAATATTACTAAACAAGACGCCTGGAGGCGTTCACGCGGGATGTTTTGGTCGATATAAGCACTGATTAACTTTGAATGGCTACCCATAGTCACCATCTGTTTATACTTACATGCGCAATCGCACTAAAACTGTCTAGCCTCCCACATGAGTGGAAACTGTAGACTTTCGCCATTTAAATACACGAGCAGAACTGTTAAGGAATTTACAGAGAAGGATTGTTAGTGAATATGCTGCCTGGGTCGATCGTATGCCTTTTTAAAAATTTATTCATATCTCACCTTTGACCATTTATCAGATTTCACTGGTACTTGTAACTAACGATCAGCAATAGTTTTCATTGATTGTCTGCAGTAAAACGTTTACATTTTGCGTTCAAGCACATTTATTATATCTGTGTTGCACTGTAGTATCAGTACTTAAAGGCAATTTACACGGTACAACATTGCTTATATCCTTTTATGTAACGCAAAGAGCCAAAATCATAGGTATTTCTGATAGATTGTTAAGATCAATGTTTTCCAATCCACGAAAAATTCTGATGTTGTCTGTAACGGTCAAAAGCAAGTTGTGCCGTGAAAACTTGCCATGGACAAGGTTTTCAAGAACAGAAACAAATACTCAATTTACACCTCAGAAAACAACTGGACCTTTTTGCTTTGGGAAAAAAATCTGTAACCATTCAGGACAATTTTTTCAGCCATTTGATTGTCAATCGCTTATAAAAAAGCTTGTACTTGAGTTGTTCAAATTTTTTGCCGTGGTAAACGCTGCTCAAATTTCTACAATTTTCCCGCCAAAAGACTTAGAAAAAATACGGGCGCCCAAAATACGCATGCGCCGTTTTTTTAAAATTTTTTTCAAAGCTACTTGTAATGTTGTAATAAATAATTAGAAAAGTCAACAATAAAAGTTTCAATTTTGTTGTATTTAATATTCTCTTTATTTATATTTTACAGTGCTTTTTCAATATCTTAATTAAGTAAAAAATCATTTATTACACTTTTAACGTTGTATTGTATTTAATAATTAGAGGTCAACAATAAAAGAGTTGTTTCAGTTTTATTGCATTCTCTCTTCTTCTTTAATATGTTAACTAATTAAGGGTGTGACAATTTTTTCCTTCAAAAATATACTAAGTCTTTTGGCGGGAAAATTGGAAAAAATTTGCACAGCGTTTCCCCTGGCAACAATTTTAGAAAAAAATTTAACGGAGCACCACTTCCAAATTTTTAGATTCAAAAAAAATACAAAGTGTACAGCTTTAAATTTAAACCTGCCAAAAAAATTATACAATATCTCGCGCAAAAACCTCAAAATTTAAAGCTGGTTTTCAGAAGCGACAAAAGTATAAGCACGAACACAAGAAAAAGGAACAAACTCGTTCTTCTGTTGTCCTCAATATGAATTAATGCGACATAAACAATCTTTGTGCCTATGTTTATGCCGTATCAATTCCTTCGAAGACAGAATAAGAACAACAACTGTGTTCATTCTTCATATGTTTGTACTAATACTTCTGTCGCCAGTGAAAACCAGCCTCAAATTTTGCACGAGACATGCGGTGTATTCATGGAGGATATTAAAAGAAACATGGCAAGCTCGTGAAAATTGTTCATATACTAGATAAAACGTTTTGAATAACGAAAATCATAGCTTAAGTTCTCGCATTGCTTTTCTAATTTCATTCGATAATAGACATTTTTAGATTTTTCATAGCTTGCCATGTTGCTTTTACTAACAACACCTTTAACTGTTGGCTAGTTTTCTTTGTAGCACAGAAACAAATTGACAGAAAGTACGTACTAAGCACCAAAATGATTTTTTAAATTTGCCGAGATTGGAGCAAGTGAAATAATTTATAACATTAAATAAATAATTGCTTGGCTCCATTTTCTTTTCTCGAGATGGAATTTTGCATGAGACTAGTTTTTCATAAAAGAACGTTTTGTTTAGCTAAGTTCGGAGCAACTGAAATAATTTAGAACATTCAACAGGCAATTGCTTGGCTCCATTTACTTTGTGGAAATCAGTGAGATGTGTAGGCACCCAATTTTTCTGAAAAAAGAACGTTTGCTAAAATGGGAGCAAGTGAAATAATTTGGCACATTCAACAGACAATTGCTTGGCTCCATTTTCTTTCTAGAGATCCTGTTGCGCACGAGACCAATTTATGAAAATCAAACTAAAATGTTTCATTCTGCATATATGTGCTACATCGAATGCCAAAAGTAAAAGGTATTTTCCTCCACTTAATAACTAAATATAAAAGAGCCCATTTATAACACCCAATGTCTGGTTTTAAGATTTACTCTAAACATTTCTTTTTGTCATTTGAAATTTTTTTACAAAATAGAACTAAATCCAATCAGGTTATACAGACCATGATGATAATATACGGAACCAAAGTTGCTCGTTTTGTAATCGCATTAATCAAACAATTTTATCTCCCAAGTTTTTTTTTTTTTTTTTTATTGACATTATTTATTGACATCTCACAAGGTTACACTTCATACTACACCTACACTAGTACATAAGTTACTTACTACAACAACTAACATTTCAAACGTTACTTAAAACACTTAACGTTACAAACGTTACTTAACGTTACAAACGTTACTTAAACACTACTTACAGATCATTTAACATATCTCAGAACAAAACTAGTACTATTTACCTAATGCTTTACCCTATTTACATAAAATATTTTCTACATAAGAATAACATGTCCGACTGGGTGCCCTTGCTTCGGTTTTCAGTATCTACGTGACCTTTGTTTCATTTAAAAATTGCAGTTTTAATTATTTCTCTAGAAGGGGGAGGGGCAGTATTTAAAAGTGGCCCATTTCTTCTTAAAAGCAGTTATATTATTGTTGTCAAGAGCTACTTGTTTTTCAATTTCCATGAAGTTCATAGTAGATTGTATGTATACCTGTAGCTTAGGGAGGGTGTTTCTTAGTCTGCAAGTGTATATATAGTGTCTAGCAATGAGAAGAAAGTAATGAAGCAGTGAGTTTGATATACTATCAATAAAGCCAAGGCAAAGGGCAGGAGAGAAGGAGATTACTTTCGTCAGAGTAAGATTTTGGGAAATCCAATTGAAAGCGCTTTTCCAGAAAGTCTGGGTATATGTGCAGTTCCAAAAAAAATGGATAAGAGTTTCGGTGCACTCTCCACAAAAAGAACAAGAGTCTACCTCTTTTAGGCCTATTTTACGAAGAAAGTCGTTTGTAGCTATCCGTCTGTGTAAAAATTTAAACTGAAAAACTCTTAGTTTTGTTTCTGTTGTACATAAAGAGGGCAAACGATAGGTGTTTTCCCAATTCACCTCCGCATTTCCAATTATGTTGTCTTCAGAAAGCCATTTTCCTTGGCTTTTTACGGGAATAGAGGCTTTTTTTCCAATAATACATTTGTAGAAAGTCTTGCAAACATTCGATGATGATAGTAGATTTTCAGCAGTATCTTTTATTAGAGTAGGGTTGTTTAGGTTTGGAGAACACTTTTTTTTGAATTGTTTCAATGCTGACACTACCTTGTAAAACTCTAGGTAGTTAGTCTTAATATTGTACTTAGCGGTAAAAGTATTGTAGCTTATGAAATTCTGCTCTGCATTGAGTAAGTCCTTGATTTCCTTTACTCCTGCATTAAACCACGATTTATAGAAGAACGGTCTATTCTCGATTCTTATTAAGGAGTTATGCCAGATTTTAGTGGAGATGAAATCTAGGTTCTCGTCCCTGTAATTTAAAGTGCTCCAATATTCTACAATCTCAATCAAAAATGGGTCTGTCAGATTGAGCAGTGGAACATCTTGCCGTTTTAGATTACTTGAAAACACTACTTTACCCCCGTACCTTTCAAGGTAGTAATTAAAAAAAGACTTCCATTTCGCCTGATTATCATCATCGAGATAGCCTTTTACCCATTTCATTTTCAAGGATTTATTAAAACTTTGGATGTCTATCATTTTTAGCCCTCCTTTATTATAGTCGTTAATCATTTCTGTCCTTTTGATTTTGTCACTTTTGCCATCCCAAAGAAAGTCGTATAACAGAGAGTTGATTTCCTTAATAACATCTCGGGGCGTTGGAAGTGAAGACAAGACATAAACAATTTGCGAAACAGCGAGGGATTTTAGGATTGCAATTTTACCCAGGAGAGACAGTCTTCTTGCTGACCAGCTACTTAGAATGTTTTTGATTTTTTCAATTTTGTCAGAAAAATTAACTTTGCTATCGTTTATATCTGCTGTCGAAAACGAGACTCCCAGGGCGTAAACTTTCTTTTCCGCCCAAGTTATCGGTTTGTTTGAAGTGATAATAGTATTCGAATTTTTGTATGAGCCTATCCAGAGGGCTTCGGTTTTGTCGTAATTAACTTTCAAGCCAGATATTTTTGCAAATATATCGAGTAGATATAGGGTTTTGGAGAAGGAGAGTTCCGAGCCATCTAAAATCATTGTCGTATCGTCTGCATATTGTGAGAGTTTGCATTCAGTGCCAGATACTTTAATACCACGGATTTCCTCATCTTTCCTAACTGCATTACCCAGGACTTCAGCGCATAAAATAAAGAGATAAGGGGAGAGCGGGCACCCTTGTCTCACGCCACGGCTTAAAGTAAAGAAATCGGAAGACCATCCATTGTTTTGAATACAGCTGCTTATATTTGTATAGAAAAGTTTAATCCATGCCACCAAAGACGTTCCAAAATTAAAATGTTTTAATGTTTTTTCAATAAAAGACCATTCCGGCTATGGTGTCGAAGGCTTTTTCGAAGTCAATGAATAACAAGAGACCAGGGATTTGTTCCTTATTTGTGTAATTAATAATGCTGTCTATAAGCCTGATGTTTTCTCCAATGAATCTATTTTTTAAAAAACCGGTTTGGTCGTTATTAATTATCTTTGGCAGAATTTTTTTCAAACGATTAGCAATGGATTTGGCTGCAATTTTATAGTCGCAGTTGAGAAGAGTAATTGGCCTCCAGTTTTTTAAAAGATTTGCAGGTTTCTTCTTTTTGGGCACAAGGGTGATCAGTCCCCTCCTCTGTGTGATTGATAGACAGCCCTTTGCGTATGCACAATTTAAAGCATTTAGTAAGAATTGTTTAATATCTTCCCAGAAAACCTTGTAAAATTCAGATGGAAGACCGTCGCTTCCAGGACTTTTATTTGGTGCCATTGTTTTTAAACTTTCTAAACATTCTGTGTCAGTCAATAGTCCTTCGCATTCGCTTCGCGCCTGCTCGTCAAGTGTCTCGATGGATACTTTAGGGAAGAAGATATCATCGTATTCAGGAATATTTTGCGGTTTACAAGAAGAATAGAGTTTTTGATAAAAAGATTTCGCTTCTTTTAAGATCTTCTCGTCCGTGTTAATGACACTGTCATCATCAAGTTGAAGTTGTTTAATAGTTTTTGTTTTGAAGTGGCGTTTTTCCAAATTTAGAAAGTATTTAGTATTTTTCTCTCCTGCATTATGCCAGGGGGCCTTAGATCTTATAATTGTTCCTCGCGTTTTGTACTGAGAAATTTTCTCTAATTGGAGTGTTTTGACTTCTAATACATTAAGTATGTCAGTTTTATCTGTTTCAGATAGATTATTTTCTTCTAGTTTCTTCTGGAGTGATAATATGTCACACTCTAAGTTTGTCTCCTCTGACTTCATTTTGAATCTCTTTTCTTTTGCGTATTTTAGCGAGCTTGAGCGGATACGCATCTTTATGGTGTCCCAAAGGAGCACCGGGTCGACTTCGTTATTGTTCTTGTACTCATTTGAAACTTCGGCAATTGTTTTTTTAATTAAATTTAAGTATTCACTATCTAACAAAAACGAAGTATTAAGTTTCCAGAACCCTGGACCCCTGGGATTGTTACTATTTGCGATATGAAGTGTTACGAGAGAGTGATCAGTTTTGTACCCCGTTAAAATATCTGCTTTCGTGACAGCTGGACTTAGACTGGCGCTGGTCAAGAAAAAGTCTAAGCGACAGTGTATTTCAGGTTTCCTTCTCCTCCAAGTGAATCGTTTAGCATCTGGGTTAAAAACACGCCATATGTCTATCAGGTCTAACGAATTCGCTATGTTCTGGACTTCATTCAGTGAGTTGTTATGTGTCACTGGGTTTCCTCCTTTTTTATCCTTTTGAACATCGAGTACTAAATTGAAATCGCCTCCCAAAACTATCTCCTCACAGTCGAAAGAGAGAAGGTGACTGAGAACATTTTTGAAAAAGACGGGATTATCATCGTTCGGTGCATAGACGTTAACTAAAGTTATAATCTTATTTTCTATTTTCACGTCTACTATAATAAATCGACCTTCTGGATCGGAAAATTGTCTCATGATTTCGAATTCGAAATTATTGTTGAATAATATACATACTCCTGCGCTTGCACCGGAAAAGCTGCTGAAGATGGCTGAGGACCCCCATTCTGAAGACCACAGGCGTTCCTTCTCTTTGGTAGAGTGGACTTCTTGAAGAAAAAAGATTGCATATTTTTTCATTCTAAGCCACCGAAAGGTTTCTCGCCTTTTCATGTTGTTTGACAGTCCCCTCACATTCAGAGAACAAATAACTAATTCGTCAATTTGGTTAAAAGTGTTAATTAGTGGGTGATGAATAGACATAAGGGCGCGCAGATACGAAATGAAGCATTCCAGTTAACACCCTGCAGGACCGAGAAATGTTTTGACCCGAGACAAAAGAAGAATATTTAGTTCTAGCAAGATAAACATACCTTACAACAAAAGCAAAAACTATACCCAAAACAAACATACAGAACAAAGTAAAACTAAAATTACCGTGAGCTGGGTAGTGTATGGTAATGCGAAAAGGGGAAGCCGAGCATTTTGTTAAACTAGATTTAACATTGAAGCGAAATTAGATTAAAGTAAATAATTAGCTTATCAACGGGCTGATTCGATCGGTGGTGGCTTAAATTCCTCTGGAATATTGTTAATGTAAAATGTCTCATTGTCGATGATCAGCTTTCTATCTACAACTTTTGCGTTAGCACCTTTTTCTCTAGCTAAGAACATTGATTTTATAAGCACCTTCCTCTCCAATTGTATAGCTCTAGCGTAGTCTTAGTGATGTACGCAGATGGAAACTTAGATTTCTTCAGTCGGTTTTTAGCCTTGTAAATTATATCTCGATCTTCTCTACTTAGAAAACGCGCAATTATCGGTCGTGGGGTAGAGTCTTCATCTTCTCGTGGTTTACCAATGCGATGGACTGCATGGAAATGTATGTTTTCAGAGTTTATGCCCAGATCATTTTCAATTATATCATAAACTACATCCGCACAATTCTCACCTCTACGTTCCGGGATATTCATGAATCGAAGGTTTTCCTTTCGTGAGTAGTTCTCTAACGCAATTATCTTCTCCTGTTCGTTCGCTAAACTTGCTTTTAGAGCTCTAATCTCTGCTTGCTGGCTTTCCAATGCGGATTTCGCACTGTTTTTCTTCAATACATTTATTTCTTGGAGGTGAGAATCCAAAGATTGCTGGCATGTTTTCTTGAAATCGCTGTGCGTTTTGGCATCTTCCTGTACATCACTGATAGTATCCCATGCGGACTGAAGGGACTTTTCTACCTCTTTCAAGGTGTTTTTAATGCCCTCGACTTCATCTCTAAATTCAGCACTGAGTCGAGAGATTTCGGATTTCAAGCTGCCAAAGTGCTTCTCGATTCGTTCTTCCATGAATGAAAGCTTGTCCAGAATTGGTTTAAGAGATTGGCGCTCCTCGCCTGCTTCCATCTCATCGCCAGTAGAGTGAGAGCGATTTCTTTTAGGTGATGGCTGAGACTGGGAAGACGAGCTTGAAGTTCTAGCTTCTCTGGCGCTTCGTTTAGACATGAAATGTGGCTTCCCCACCGTTCTCGTTACAGAGCCCAAGTTAACGCCAACTTATTCTTTGTAAGAAACTGTGTGACTGAATTAATATTTTGCTCGGTAGTTTAGTGTTCAACTTGTTCAATAAAGTATGAGTTGACGTTTTAACCGAATGTTTTACATTCAGGAATTGAGATCATTATAAAATCAAAGGAAAACAATACGCCAGTAGTATGAGAGTTTTCACTTCATTCTTTCCAGTTTTAAAGATCCAAAACACCCATTGCAAAAGAACAGAAACCACTCAAATAGAGGATGGTAAGCCTGTGGCATAGTTGTCGATTTTTGGAATTCCTGTTATAATGGTTTCAGAATTTAAATCGAGCAACCAAGAAAAAAGCTTTGGTGGAAAAAGGGTAAACTAAACTGTAAATGATTTCTTTGAAGAGTTCAATGCAGTTGACTTCGAAACGTTATCTATTGTTCTTCTTCAAAGGACAGATTTTGTTTTTTTTCCTTTGGTCTATATAACAGGTCTATTTTGTAGCCTGTTGAGTGTAATCTTCCGGGTTAGTGTAGCTCTGAAAAGAACTGCTGTTGTTGACAATGACTGACGCTTTAACAACCTGAGCAGAAGTCATCTTCAGCGTCATGTGAATTGTAAACTGTCAGTTGATAGTATTAACGTCTGGCTGTTGAGACTCAAGTCAGTGTTGGTGCGTTTCGATCCGTGCATTGATAGTGTAGTAGTGTAATTGGTGTTTCCGTTGGCAACGGTTCAGTGTTTGTTCTAGAGTGAGTCGTTTGTAGCAGTCTGTACTGTAGGTAACGCATTCGGCAGAGTCCCAGTCAATTCTGTGATTTGTGTGTATATGGTGACTGTTCAGAAATGTGATTGTTGACATCACCATTTTTCGTCGGCCGTTTGTGTTCAGTCAGTCGTGTGTTCAAGTTCCTGGCAGTCGCAGCATTTGATCTTGTATGACTCCTCCTTATCTGACGCTAGGTTTGTCGTAGAGTAGTACTTTGCAATTTACACGACTGTGAAGACGACTTCCGCTCAGGTTGTCGAAACGTCAGTCATTGTCAACAACAACAACTGTTCTTTTCATAACTACACTAAACCCGGACGATTACACACGACAGACTTTTGATAATCAAAAATCAGTACCGGCTTTTCTCAAAAACCAGACATAAGGGCTTTATAAACTAAGCTCCTAACTATACGTACGATCGACAAGAAAACATAGACACTCAATCTCAGGAAAAAGCTTCCTATTTAAAATCTAATATTCTTTTAAGCATGCCGGCGACTTAGTATAATTTTCCGTGGATTAAAGAAAAAAAGTAAAATAGAAAAAGCGCAACACGAAAAGCCTTTGTTCTCTTGTCAATCAGTCGATATAGAGAACTTGTGAATAATTTTCAGGTGGCACTGACAGGCTACAAGTGTTTTTAAATACACACTGTATTCCCAATTGATTCCATTTTTTTTATTCCATGTTTAACACAATTCCAGGCTTTGCTTAAGGTGGCTCGAATGGATTTTTGAGGAGCGACACCCCTTAGTTTGATCATCAACTACGGCGTGACACCATTAACAATGCTATGGGAAAACGTCACCACAGCTGTGTTAGATAAAGATGAAAATTTGTTCAGACTAGTATTATATTAACATCGAAGTTGCCATAGCAACGCAATGACGCCATGACGTCTTTAACTTGCCGTCCCATTCAGTCTCGGAACCAGGAGGTTTTCTCGGTAATCGCTTAAGGGAGCTTGTACCTCCCATAGCCGCCTCGATTATGGCAAAGATTAAACACATTCTGTAAGAGCGTTTTAGAATTTTTTAGGGATGAAGTTTTGGGGATTTTAAATACAGTGAAAAACATACTATCGACATAATTGGCTAATATCTAAAGAAAACGATGCGCTTTGGGAATACAGTTTCATCTCGTAATAGTTTGATTCCATTGCTTGCTTTAGCGATTGCGAGAAAGAATGATTTGATTGGTGTGCATTCCATGTCCAGAAAACTGACAAAAAGGTGTTAAAGTCTAGACCTATGTAACAGCGTGACATCGAGTGCGTAATGTCATTGCAATTCTCAAGCCAGTTATTAGGAAATTCAGAAAGCAACCGAGCGTTCTGATCGATGCAAATGAGTTTTTTGCTTAATGTGGCTCGACTGGGTTTTTGAGTGACGATACCGTTTAGCTTTGAGAAACTTGTGTACCACCACAAACGATCCAACAGAAAATCAATTGCCACAGCTGTACTAGAGAAAGATTAAAGTTTCAGATGAGATACGTTTTATGGAAATCGAAGTTGCCAAAGCAACGTTATGACGTCACTCCCTGTTTTACATAATACCGATTTACTTGTCATCAAGAGATAATTTTGGAAATTCGACCTGACGTACTTGTCCTAAGGTCTACAAAATTTGACAAATTTCTATGGAAGCGTTTTCGAGAAAATTTCGAGTGAAGTTTTAAGGTGTTAAAATACAACAAAAAAAAAACAATTTTGAAATGTTATTAAAACTTATGTCTGCAAGGCTTGATGAAATAATAGTTTGGTCTTAAATTTTATACCATCCAAATACCTTAGGTGAAAATCTCAAGGAAATCGCTCCAATTGAATTTCAGAAATATTGGTTTGAATATGAACTGGCCTGGAGTGTTATTCCGCTTTTATATCAAAAAATGACCTTACACTTATTATGATTGTCACAAATTAAAAAGCGATCGATGAATTCTTTTTAAACTTAGTCCTCATGAAGATTAATTAATGTTTAATACAATCTCCAAGTTTCAAATTGATTGAAATATTCTAAGGCTGTCAATTTTTAGCGCCATCTCAGGGAAATATTGAGCTGATTTTCGCGCTTGTGGCTTGTTGTTTCATTATGCATCTCCATTGTATGAAATCGCCGTGGAATTGTAGCTTTCAGTACATCATGAATTCATGTAACACTTAAAACAAAGCAATGACGTGTTTATGAATTAATTATGTACTGAAATTTACAATTGCATGGCGATTCGAGACAATGGAGGCGTATAATGAGAGCAGCAAACCACTTTCGTGAAAATCAGCTCAATATTTTCCTACGTTGAGGCTGTAAATTGACAGCCTTAGAACGTTTCAATGAATTTGAAACTTGGCAGTTGTATTGAATATTAATTAATCTTTATGAGGACCAAGTTTTAACAACATTCATCAATCAATCGCTTTAAATTCGCGACCATTTTAATAAGTGTAGGGTCAATTTTTGATAAAAACGCGAAATAACACTAGAGACCAGTTCATATTTAAGCCAACGTTTATAAAATTCAAATGGAGCGATTTTGGAGAGATTTTCACTTAAGGTATTTGGATGGTATAAAATTCATTTAAGACCAAAATATTATTTCTCCAAGCCTTGTAGACATACGTTTTAATAACATTTCAAAATTGTTTTGTTTTTGTTGTATTTTAAAACCTTAAAACTTCACTCGAAATTTTCTCGAAAACGCTTCCATAGAAATTTGTAAAATTTTGTAGACCTTAGGACAAGTACGTCAGGTCGAAGATCCAGCGAGCGTTTTCCAAAATTATCTCTTGATGACAAGTAAATCGGTATTATGTAAAACAGGGAGTGACGTCATAACGTTGCTTTGGCAACTTCGATTTCCATAAAACTTACCTCATCTGAAACTTTAATCCTTCTCTAGTACAGCTGTGGCAATCGATTTTCCGTTGGATCGTTTGTGGTGGTACACAACTCTCTCAAAGTTAAAAGGTATCGTAATTAAAAAACCCAGTCGAGCCACCTTAAGTTGTGCACGTGCATATGGAACTTGAAAACAATACCCGTGAATGATGAGGACGCTCAACTGTAAACACAAAATCTGCAGGAAAAAATTGGTACATTGGAGGCCCTTTTTTTTTGCCTTACATAATTTCAATGTCCTTGAAACTTACAGGCCATATAAATTGATGATTAATCTCGAGATTGTCAATATTTAAAAAAAAAATTATCAAGCGGTTTCCAAATTATCACCGCATTTGTAGGCGTAGACTAAATTACATAAAAAATGGCAACGAGAGCATCTGAATGCACACCAATCAAATCCTTCTTTCTCGCAATCGGCCAAAGCAACAAACTCACTTTTTCACACACGATTTCAAATGGAATCAAAATACTGTGAGATGAAACTTCATCCCCGAAGCGCATCTTTTTCTTTAGATTTTAGTTAATTATGCCGATAGTATGTTTTTCACTGTATTTATAATCCCAAAAACTTCATCCCCGAAAATTTCAAAAACGCTCTTATATTTGTTCAATGTTTGCCATAGTCGAGGCGGCTATGGGAAGTATAAGCTCCCTTAAGCAATTTCCGAAAAATACCTCCTGGTGCCGAGAAATACGACAGCAAGTAAAACGCGTCATTGCGTCATTACGTTGCTATGGCAACTCCGATGTCAATATAACAGTGGTCTTAACAAATTTTCATCTTTATCTGATACAGCTGTGGTGACCGTTTTTCCATAGCATTGTTAATGGCGTCGTAGTTGATGCTCAAACTTGGGGGGTATCGCCCCCCAAAAAATCCACTCGAGCCACCTTAAATTGAAAAATAATTTAAATGAATTTGCCTTCTCAACTGAAATAATTTTGAAAATGAATGTTATGTTATGTTATAACAGCCAATTTCACCATTGAAAAACATAATTGGACGTGTCCATTTTCATTCTAGTGATACATCGAATTGCGCACGAGCTCAATTTTGGAGCAAATAAAATAATTTATAGTTTTTAACATACAATTCCTTGGCTCCAGTTTTGACACAATGCCAGACTTGTTCAATTGAAAAATTAATGAATACAAATTTGCCTTCTAAATTGACTGAAATATTTTTCATCTTGTTTCTGGAAAACTCACGAATTTGTGGACAAAATGCAAACTTTCAAATATGAAGATAATGGGGGATATTTCCTTTTGAGCATCTAGTTTATACCAAATCGTACTTAATTTCAAAGTAAACAATTATCGAGAAAAAAATAAGAAACAATATTTGGATAAAAAAAAGTTGTTTTATAACAGCCAATGTGACCATGGAAACAAAAGAATTTGATGTTGATACCTGTCAGTGCCACCTTAAAAATACAAACACCCACCTCATCAACTGAGGTTATAAAAGTAACGTTTACAGATACACGCTGAGCGATCGAGCAAAGAAAATCGTATTTACTTTGTAAGTGAAGTTTCGTAAGCAATTATAATACATTTTGAAATTTGTTTTACATAAAGATATGTTCACCGAAACAAAACAAAAACAAGCTGTAAACTGAATCGTCAAATTATCAACTGTATAGATCAAACGATCGCTCAACGCCCAAATGATGGCTGAGATTAAAATTACTCAGAAGTTATTTTACCTAAGACCTTCCTCCCATTGCAAAACCTATGCTGATTTGTTGGCTCAGACAATTAGCAGTCAGTGCGCGATCCAGCAAAATGAAATAAACTTCAATATCCTCCCAGTTCTTCATATCTATTTGACGAGTAGATTAAGTCCATCAGCAGTCAGATCCGAGTTCGCTCTTCCTTAGAATCAAGACATTTGATACAAATACAAACAACATTTTCAGCCACCATTTGGATATGAAATAAAGAAGTTCTTATCTTTGAAGAAATCTCTCCTGCTTTGTCCATTCCAGTCTGTCCTCTTGGCTTGTTTTTCAGCTCTCCATTTTCCTGATTTTAATGTTCTTCAAAGTTCCTGAAAATACAAATGAACGATTTATAAGATAAATGTTCAATTTTTATTTTACAGATGACTAAGATTTGAAGTTTAGATGCGCATGCATTGGACGTGATTTTCATCATAAATTAACTGCCCACAATGAAAGAATAGAATATTTCTAAACAGAAGTTCAAAATCTTGTTTCAGCATTAGCTCCTGGTTAAACTATATATTGTTTTTATTTTCAAAGTATATGCTGCAGTATGGACGAAGTTAACCAGCCAGGTATTTTTTTAAGGCCAATCTCCTTCACTTATTGCACGACAAACAAATACTAAAACACAGAGGAAGACAAGCTCAACGCACGTGTTCACTTCACCGAGCAAAATTTTATATTCTTTTACTGAACAAATGTATCTTTTAGCGAAGCGGTTCTTACCTTCCGTTGGAGTTGTTGGGCGCCTTTTTCCTTGGCAGTACGTCTTCCCGGAGTCTTCAAAGTTGCTTCTAGAGCGCCAAAACGTTTTCAAACTTGCAACACATCTTCACAGGAGCACGACCTGCTTGACTTGCGGCGAGGGCTGCGATTTTTTCATGAATATTGATGAGAGTCTTGAGCCAATTGCTGAAAAATACATCAAACGTTTTGGGGTTAATAACGTTTGCACGCTTTTCTTTGTAGTCATGAAAGCGCCAAGAGTGAAAGAAAAGAAACACACGTGATAACAAAGTTTGCATTTAACAAGATATTTCTGAAGGAGGTGTCAAGCAACAGAAAACCATACATAATTTATTTAAGCTGCTTCAATACAGCAGTGAGAGACAAGCTTAAGAACATCAACGTTTTTGCATTTTGGACGTAGTGTGCCTTTTGTTGAAGTAACTAGTAGCTTTAAACCGGACGGGAGGGAAGAATATTCATTAACCAAAGAGATTTAGTTTTTTGGGAGACTAGGGCTTTTTAATTCTTCGCACTCATTTTGATGCAATTTTTTCGTACGGCAAGTGACGTGGCTATGGCTGAGCTATGGCTGGGCTATGGCCATGACAATCAATTTTTAATGGGCGTGTCCAGTGTCGTAAAAAATGTTGAGTTTTCTTTGCTATTTAATTAATTTCTTCTTTTAAACTTCTTTTATATCTATACTTTTCCAGTCTAATGGTTTAAAAATGTCATTTTAGATCAATAGAGCTGATTTTCTGGTCTTCAAAGTTTCAACGATGGCGGATTCAAGGTCTCTAAAAATAAATGACATCATATTACGTCATCATCGACACATGTCCAAGTACACAATGGGTTATCTACCGTGTAGCATGAAATTTTTGCGGGTTTTAATTTGTGCGGATTTGGAGGATTGCACTCAATCCACAAAAATAAGTTCCCGCAGACAAAAACTCTCGCAAAAATATTACTCCGCAAAAATTAACCTCCTTCAGTCAAATAAAGAACTCTGCTTTTTAATGTAAACTTGCGTTACCGGGACGATATCGGACGTAACTATGAACTATTAACATTGATTTTTAAATGAAAACAAGCAATTTTTTTCAATAGTAAGGGGTGGACCATTAGAAATCCTGGGAGGGGGGTCAAAAAATTTTCAGTGTATGAATTGTTTTTTCGGCCTGAGTTTCCTGCAGGATTTTTTTTGGGGGAGGTGCAAGCCTGCAGGGTTTTTTTCTCAGATTTTCTTTATAAATGCGTGCAAGCTCCAATTTTTTTTATACTTGGCCCAATTCATTTTTTGTATTAAAAGCTGGAGAGTAGATTCAAGTCAGACTGTCGAACCGTTGCATAAAATATGTGGAGAAATAAGAATTGAGATGGAGTGGTCGAGCGCCGAAGGCGCGAGCCGCTAGGGGGGTGTGGGGGCATGCCCCACCAGAAAATTTTGAAATCTTGATGCTTTGAAACTCCATTTCTAGTGTTCTGAGACAACAATTTCTGTCAAAAATGTTTGGCGAATTGATGTGTCTTCTCGTCGCTTTGCGTCTCTTTGTGTGGCTCCACATACAAGTACTCGATTTCATTTTATATTTCTTGCTGTTTCTTTAGTTTATCTGGATATCAGAGTTAAGTATACGCAATTTCGTCTTTTTGTATAGTAAGTATTACGAGAATTTGACGAAAATGACAGAACCGAATGTCAAAATCGGGATTTTTCCTATCCCGATCACATATTGGTCGGGATTCGGGATTTTCAAGCAAAATCGGGGTAATCTCGACGAAATCGGGACGGTTGGACAATCTGTAGAGCAGGTTACATATTTCATGATGTTTACAGTGTTTTCAAATATGTACATAAACAAGGTTTTGGTTATTTAACAACTATTCACCGAAGTGGAGGTGCCGGGTAGTGGTGGATATATATACTGAAACAGTGACATAATATAACGAAAATGATGCTTTTTAACTCATTTATTCCTGTCAATTAACGATTACAATTTTCGCGCGCAAATTGCTGGGAGGTGAATATTCCGAGTTTCAGTAGCCAATCCGAGCGCGCCAACAATGCTATCCACTGTTTCAGTATACATGTATACTAAATTAAGATATCGGTATATGTACCAGATAGACCTTTGAGGCAGTTTAAAATAAATAAATAAATATATGTATATATAGCCGGTTAGCTTGCAGGATTTTATTTTTTTATGGTCAACTGCTTGCAGGAATTTTTTTTGAGACAATTTTCCTTTGCAGGATTTTTTTTTGGTAATTGTCCCCCCCCCCTCCCAAGATTTCTAATGGTCCGCCCCTAATAACAGTTTTTTCGTGACCATGGCGGAGGGCAAGGAATATAATTTTTTGTTTGATTTTGTTTACTTGATTCAAGCTTAACTTCAGTCAAGCTGTCACAAGTGAATAGGTAACTGAATAAACAAACAATTGGAGGTTGGCTCTGTTTTATTTATCAAACCGTAAATGGACTGGCGAAATATACAAGTATTTACAGTTGGGTATTCTGGGTTTACGTCGGTGCAAAATCCTGCCAAAACTCACGAGTGTGAAAACAACGAAAACAAACTGTATAAAAACAATAGAGTGCAAGACAATAATAGGTAGAAAAGAAAGACAGGTTTTACACTGAGGATGAGCCGGTATTCTAGACTCTATTACATTACATTACGCTCAGCGTTCCCAATTCAAAACTTCTATAAATTATTACGTACTGGGGGAGTTTAAAGGAGGAGGGACTAATGGATTCGCAGTCTCGGTTATGAGCGGTTCTTCGCGTCTCAGTTTTCTCGTGAAGCTTTTTTGATAGTCTCTCTCGGCCTCTCATTTTGAGTGTAGGGCTCGCAGAAAAAATATCTCGAATTGTAAACGCGAGGCCTGAAAATCGGGGAATTATCTCTAAATCTTACGCTTGTTGGATCATAGCCGCATCGTCAGAACTCAGGAACAGCTGCAGTTTTGTTAACAGTTAATCACAAACTCCTGTGAATGAAACTTTCACGTCTCGGAGAACTTCGATATTGTTTTGGTTTCTTAAAAATCCCACCATAATTCGCCATCATTACTTAGAAAAATGTAAACCAATCAGAAGATATGTAAGAATCAGGAATCAATGAACCAATCAGCGGTCGATTTAGATCGCTATGCCCCAAGGATTTCTCCTCCAAACCGCCATTTTGAAAACCGAGAAGCCCCTGGGAACGAAGTTTCGTCCCCAGAGCCGCTTGGCCCTCTTAACCAACGGAGCCTGGGTACGAGGACCAAGGGGCTTCTTGGTCCTCGTACTCAGGCTCCGGCGGTTAAGCGGCTCTGGGAACGAGAATGGTGAGATCACCGAATGGATCAAGTAGGCCTTAGTCTTTTGTAGTTCTTTAGAGGCGACACGAGCAATGGCATCACGTCGGTGGATTAAAGGTGGAGCATAGTTTGTAAAACTGAGTGTAAGTGTAACGTTTCGTACTAGGTCTTCTACTAATTTATTTCTAAAAGATCTTTTTGACAGGGGAGCGACTTCACAAGAGAGTATTCAGTGGGAACCTAGCCTGTCAATAACATTGTCTTCTCTTTCTTTTTCCTTTTAGTCAAGAGCGCTGGAAACGTCAGCTTTTGAATTTCTTTGCGGGGGCCAATTGAACTTGAACTCATAAAACGAAATTTTCACGTTTTACCTTTGCGCCAGTTGCTCGATCTATTTTCTTACGCTTGGCTAGCCTGCGTAGCTGGCGGTTTTTTTTGTTTGCGCACGCGATGCTGAATTCGCGAGCAGAATTCTGAATTCTGAATGAATGCTGCTCAATTAACGAGGGGAACGCGAGGGGCGATGGGAAGGAAAGAGAGGGTCTCTCTCTCTTTCCTTTTCCTCCTGCCCATCACCCCTTGCGATGCCCTCGATCGCGCTTCTCTCGTTCATCGTCTATCCCGCGCGCGTCTTCTGTGTTTTACAAGAATTTGGTTTTATCGACTGAGTCGATAAGGAAAATTAGCCACCGTAAAAAGATTCGAGAAAGCTGACGTTTCGAGCGCTAGCCCTTCGTCGGAGCGAATCAAGGGATTGTGGGTAGTGTGTGGTTTTATATGGTAGGAGGAGCTCCGCCATTGGTGGAAATTTTGTGACGTGAAAAACAAATGTAAATTAGTTGAATGAAAAGCGTTCGTTAATTCCATGGGGTTTGAGAGTGCCGATTCGAAAGATGATTTTTTGTTCTAAGTTTTTACGGCTTTCTGTGTTGCCCTGGTGTAGGGAAACGCCACAGATTGTCATGTGTTGCTTAGAATGGTTAGCAAGATTGAAATGACGCGCGACTGGTTTGGATGCGTCTTTGTCATTTTTTTCAACGTCTCGGAGATGTTCTCGAAAACGGTCGCCCAGTCTCCTCCCTGTTTCGCCAATGTATATCTTTTTGCAAAAAGTACATGTTATGCAGTAGATAACATTTACGGAGGTGCATGTAAAACGATCAGTGATTTTAATAGAACGTTTAGGTCCCGTTATTTTGTTGGCGTTGTGAATGAAAGGACAAGTGTTGCATCGTGTGCGTGCGCATTTAAAAGTTCCCGGTTCGTCGTCAGATTTCAGTGTACTCGTAACTAGAAAGTTGCCTATATTTTTGTCACGTTTGAATGAAATTAGTGGGGGTTGTAAAAAAATTCTGCCAGTTTCGGGGTCGTTTTGGAGCAATTTGAAATTTTTTAAAATGATGCTTTTGACTGTGTGATTGTGTGGGTGGAAAGTGAGGGTGAATGGAATTCTCTCGTTTTCTTCCTTCTGTGATGTTTGTAGTGCTGATTGTCTGTCGATCTGTTGTGCACGTTGTTGGCCCGTTTTAACAACAGAGTCAGGGTACCCACGTTTCTTGAAAAACTGGCACATTTCTTCCGGTTTGTTGGAAAAATCGGAGTCATCACTACAAAGACGTCGAAGTCTGAGAAATTGAGAATACGGAATGGCGTTTTTAACGTGTGATGGATGTGAGGATGAATGTAACAGATAACTGTGGGAATCTGTAGGTTTGTAGTGCAAACTTGTGGATAAACTGTTGCCGTTGATCGAAATATTGATGTCAAGAAAAGCGACAGAGGTTTCAGAAATTTTCCAGGTGTATTTTAGAGCCGGATGAAAAGTATGACAGAAGTTATGAACTGATTAAGTTCTTCTTTAGTGGAAGAGGTAGCGCCAATGCAGTCATCGATGTAGCGGCCGTAGAGCTCGGGTTTTGGTTCCTTGGTACTGATCGAAAAATTCTTTTCGACGTAGCCTACAAAAAGGTTAGCATAGCTTGGTCTTCTGTGTTTTGCCAACAGAGACGATTGGGGACGAGTCAGATGTTTTCCCGCGTTTGGCACCGGTCCTGTTTCTCAGCTTGCCACTGGTTTTTATTTACGTTTTTGCCGTTTGTTGTGGTGTTGTGAATGCCCAGAGATAACTGTTTGGCGGCTTAGTTTTACAACACCTATTGCCCTTTTAATGTGATTTCTACAGCTATTTTAAGTACGATTTCCTGAAATCGCCTGCGCAATTTACCAGCGATTTTCCCTCATATTTGATAGCGATATGATCACGGTTTTGAGATGTCTTTGAAGCGAAACACACTTCATGTCAGCATAAAACACATTAACGTTCCACTTTGAGGTTTCTCCGAGGCAGCCTTTTTGCTGACATTACACGCGCGTTGCGCACCTCACCATTAATAAATCTCAAACAAATTTCCGCGAAATCGAAGCAAAAATCGCTAGTAGCCGTACACAGGCGTCTTGAAAACGCATTTAAAACCACAGGACGAGGACAAAAAGCCGAAAAACCTCGGATGGTACAAACACTATCAAATTGATTTCATTAATTTTGCACATTTCTCATTCAAATTTCGCCGTCTTTTTTTAGGTCCGACCATTCGCTGCAGAGGGAACTGTGCAACAATCTTCTTAACGTAGTTGTAACAAAACGATTTAGTCATTTTAAGAGTTTTTATTTCAGGACCCAAAATTTATTAGCAAGGTATTACGTGCCACCCTCACATCACTGTGAAGGCCCTGGGAGACCTGGGAAAGAGTCCACATCACAAGACCTAAAACGTATGACGAAAAAAAGAAGACCTGGGAACTAGTGAGGGTACAGTTCATAAACTGCTGCTTGACATAGGAAAAAGCAGGATTGGCGATCCTTGAACCCTGATATCCTCATAACACGGACTTGTTTCTTTGAAGTCAGATAACAACGGCGAAACTCCAGCCGGCGTCCATAAGTGGTTGATGACTGCAACATTTTTCGTAGTACAGTGAAGTTTGGCAGAGTTTTTCCATCCTCTTTATTTACAGCGTTCATTTCCAAATCAGCTAGAAATGCAGTGAGATCCTCTGAAGAAGCCAAGTCATCGTACTCTGTCCATTCGTAACAAGCCGATTGCAGCTCTTTGCAGTCGTCAAGTTTCTTGGAAACTCGAACCCCTGCTGGAGTCGTGAACTGAGTTAAATTAAGCGAGTTTGAGTTATTGCTGTTGATGCCTTTGTTCTGCGATGAAACGTGACCGCTGTAATCTAAAATAGAAAAAAGAACAGAAAAGCCTTTACCAAACACCACCTACCATATAAAATAATATCATGAGACATTTGTACCTGTATGATGTTTCCTTTGTTTGCTTTGCGTACGCATTGAGTACAGAAAATAAATAAAAGCGGTTAAGTGTTGAAGGTAATTGCCACAAAAAATCGAGAATGTTTCAACTATATGTTTCGCAATTTTAGTTTTTTTACCTTTTCCAATTCCGTAAAAAAGCCTTTGTTCTTTTGACTTTAACTTTGTTTTTGTATCGTTGCATTTCAGAAATAAAACGTTGTGATCTGACTGCAATAAAGTTTGTTGTTACATATGTACTAAAAGAGTGTAAACTGTCACTTGAAAACTTTCAGATGTATCAGCCGAACCCATTTTGAAACGCAAAATTCCCTCCAATTATTCCAACTATATATATCCCCCACCCACCCCACCCCCCATCAAAAATCGGCCCTCCAAGAAAATAAACCCTCGACACCAATAAATCTAAACCCCATTTCCGACCCTTTTCAAAGTAAGGCTACATGCAAAACCATTCATATGAATATGAGGTTTGTTTCACTTGCAAATAAAACTTATATCCATACGAATGGTTTTGCACTTGGCCTTGGTTTGAAAAAAAGGCTAAAGGCAACTCGGAAATGGGTTATTTTATTCGGACTTTTTACTTCTATTAAAATCCCCAATGGTGATCAGCATCTTATTTCTCATTACAACATCACTAAGCGATCAAGCGTACAGATCATGAAAATTAAGAAAACGATCAACAAGGGTGAATTGCCTGACAGATCAATAAATACCTTCTTCCAACAAGTTTGATAAGAAATGCATGAAGACCGGTAAGGAGAATTTACATGTTGGTATTGGGGACAAATGGTTATGAACTACGAGCTGGGGGATTACGTGAGCAAGCGCGCAACGCCCCAGAGGGACCCCCTCGTACCTTTTAGTTGTCAAAATTTGTAGATTGTGTTACGGTTAGAATCATCGCGATACCTTTTATGGTATTGAGCCGAAAAAGAAATGACAGAATATGACTTGTGTCAGTTTAGAATTGGTGGACAAAAAAACATTTGAGCCACGCCTATCAAACGAGATGCTGGTAACTTTTCACACGAGCACCCCCGCTATTTTTTATGGGAGTTCTCCCATCCCGCGCGCGACGCGAAGGGTGGGAGACGATTTAAGCGCTCTCTCGCGTGATTGTCTGCGCGACTATCTCTGAGAGAAATGAGGGCTAACTCGTATTATAAATCGGGTAATTAGACTAATAAGGTATTTCACTGTTTAGTAGTGACCAACATTCCTTTTTCCATTCTCAGATGCTCTAAAATCGACAAGTTATAGGTAATGTATCAAATAATAGGCGATGAGTTCTTGATCACGCTTTATTGCATATCAAACACAAGAGTGGTGAAAATTCGATTTATTTGATACTTTGAGGGTTTGAGAAACACTAATTCCCTTTCTTAAGCTGAACTTACTTCAACGTCGAATTATGGAATCAAAAACCAAACAATGTTAAATATCGTATCAAAACGTGCAACTGTGTGGATTTGTTTCGTTTTTGGCTTAGTTGAGATTATTATCCCTGACAGCTATGCAAGGGATTGCTAAAATCTGGTTGGCTGCCTGCAGTAAAATGTAAACTGATATTGTAGAACTACAAATAACTTAGCTTCTCGGAATCAAAACAAGTCGAATGGGTGTGTTTAGTCGCTGTTAAATAAGCTGTTAAAACGATGAAGTCTCTGTTGAAAAACCTCAGAAAGCACGTTACATGTTCAATCTGTCTGGATACTTTTACCGATCCCAAGACAATAGCTTGCCTGCACACATTCTGCTGTGAATGCTTGAGGAAACACGCACTGATCAGCCAAAGGAATGGAAAGTTTCGTTGCCCCGAGTGCCAGGCTGAAGTCGGCCTTCCCGAAGCAAACCGTTTTGATAAACTGCCGACTAGTTTTCATCATAACAGCTTACTTGGTCTTCTCGCTGTCCGACAGAGCGGCAAAGGAAATGAAATCAGCTGTGGCATTTGTAACAAAAAAAGCACGGAGAGTAGTTACTGCTTCGAATGCGCTAAATTCATGTGCAGTGACTGCGTAAACGCACATGAACTGTTTAGAGACACAGCACTCACCGAAGGACACAAGGTGACGCCAGTCAAACAGTTTCAAGCTGAAGACTACGAAGCCCTGATGAAGAGGCAGTCATTTTGCTCCCAGCAGTACCACGAGCGAGAGGTGACGAGATTTTTCTGTCTCAAATGCCAAACCTGTGTTTGCCAAATATGCTTCGCTACGGATCACAAGACACACGAGGTGGAACCATTGGATAAAGCAGCGGACAGCGAGAAAGCTAACATCCTGGCGAGAGCTGAGTTAATTAAAGAAAAGAGCAAAGCTTGCAGCGAAGCGATTCATAAATTACTATTATTAGAACAAACAGAGCTTGAGTTGAAAACGAATCTCACCATTACTAAACGCGAAGTTTCCCATGCAGCCGATCAAATGATCGCGAAGATCCGTGAACGCGAGCGCGAGATCATTACCACCCTTGAGAATACGTGCGTGTCGAGGGAGGAGAAGTTAAACTCTACAAAGACACAAGTACAGTCCTTGCTGAAGCAAATCAACCAAGCAGTCGAGTTTGCTCAAAACCAGGTTCAACGAAGCTCCAGTTCGGACATTATGCAGAGCAAACCGAATCTGGAGCAGCGGTTAGAAGATCTTGAAAACACCCCAGTCCCAGCAGTTCCGGTCAGTTCCTTTCTGATGTTTGTACCGACATCAGAATCAGAGAATTTGACTCTCGGTCGCATATTAATAAGTGAACCAGTGGTAGAAGGACTGACACAACATTTCCAAGCTGGTGTAGAAGCAGAGATTGTGATCCGTCCCAGAATCCACGAAGAACAAGTGTATGAAGTGAACAACAAATTCCATGTTGACGTGCTCGTGGAACCCGCTGATAAAGTAGGAAGTTTAACGACTTGCGAAAAAGAAGATGGAGATTTCCTGATGAAGTTTACACCTAAAGTTCCAGGAACCTTCAACATCACAGTAAAGATAAACGACAAGAAACTTGCAACCAGTCCTTACACTGTCCAGGTGAAGGAACGGCTCATTCAGGTTGTGGGAGAGTTGGAGTTAAAAGGAGAAACTCTTGAAGCACCATTTGGGATTGCTGTGAACAGTAAAGGACTCATCGCTGTAGCTGACGCTGTAAAACATTGTATTCTGATATTTGACAAGGAAGGAAAGTTTGTAAGAAAACTGGGTTGCTATGGAAACAATGCTGGACAGCTTTACTGTCCATCTGACGTCACATACCTAAATGACGATAACATTCTGGTGGCGGATAATTTAAATCATCGCATTCAACAATTCAATTTGCACACTGGAAACTCGGTGGAGAGCTTTGGAAAGCAAGGGACAAGAGATGGCGAGTTTCAGAATCCTGTCAGTCTTTGTATGGATGGTGAAGGGCGTGTTATTGTAGCAGATTACTTGAACAGTAAAGTGCAGGTGTTATCAGAGGATGGTAAGCCTGTGTTGAAATTTGGAGACAGTGGTGCAGGTAAACTTAACAGTCCCACTGCATGTATTCACCATCAGGACAAGTTCTTTGTGTCTGACTGGGTTTATAATGACTGCTTGAAAGTTTTTGACAATTCAGGAAAGTTTTTGTATCAGATAGGAGAACCAGGCAAGGGTGATGGACAGTTGAACGGTCCTGAGGGATTATGTCTTGAGAAATGTGGCAATCATTATAATCTTCTTGTATGTAATAGATTCAATGGTCGAGTTGACCAGTTTACAGTGGAAGGTTGTTTCACTGGAAAAACGGTTGATAAGTTACCGGTCCCCACGGGAATAACCACAACACCAGATGGGCGTATTTTAGTTTCTGATTATGAAGCCAAAAAAATATATATCTTAAAATAACGTGCAACATTTAAGAGAGAACCTCATCAAACTTATAAAGTGAATAGCAGATAAAGACATTCAGTAAGCAAGTACTATCACATTACAAGGACAACTTGACAATTCACTGCAGTCATTATTTGTGAGTCACAATTCTTCTTAGGGGAAGTACATGTATTGTGTGACAACACAGCAGCTGAAGATATTCAGTACAAGGACAACTCTGACAATTCTCATCTTCACTGCAGTCATTTATTGTGAGTCACACAATGCTTCCCAGGAGAAGTATTGTGTGACAACACAGTTAGCAGCAGAAGATATTTACATGTAGTACAAGGACAACTCTAACAATTGTTATCGTTCACTGAAGTTATTATTTGTGAGTCACACAATGCTTCTCATGGGAAGCATTGTGTGACAACACAGTTAGCAGCTGCAAAGGAGATAAAAAATTAAATGATTTGTTGAATATGGGTGATAATTCAATCATTGTTAATGATTTCGTAGTCATGTGTTCACTGCACTTTCAATTATACAACTGGCCCCGGTTGTTCAAAAGGTGGATAGCGCTATCCACTGGATAAATCACTATCCAGTTTATAGGTATTAGCAAAACCAATAATTGTGTTATCCACTGGATAGTGATTTATCCCATGGATAGCGCTATCCACCTTCTGAACAACCTCAAGTGGCCTGAAGTATAATCAATTTAAATTATAACTTCTCCTTATCACATTGTCAAATGCAACATTTATTGGCTTAATTCAATGCCACTGTTGCAAGATTACTACAATATTGAACAAAGGAAATGTAAGATGCACGTATCTTCAATTATTTTGAGCTGATGTACAAAAAATGATTTTACTTGTGAATGCTAATGCAATGATGACTTTAGTCACAAAATTATTGATCCATTGGTTGGGAGCTTAATTTTGAAAGCAGTGACTTTCAGAACAACACCACACTCAGTCCTGGGAGAGTGGGTTCGTGCTTCATGTAACTTCCATCCCTTTTCATCACAATATTTTGCAACTTTTCCAGCTTCTTTGTTCGGCTTGATTTTAATACCTTAACCAACATTTTTTATATGTGACAAAGCACTAATTACACAATGATAGGGAGCGATATGTGACAATTAACTAGTTTTAGTGCCTGTTTTGTAATAAGTGTAAGTAACCTGTAGTTTTGTAATATAGTGTTATTGACAGCTTGTGTAATTAGGTTTAGCTGCATTTTCTAATATTGTTTAATTTGTAGCAATAAGAAAAGCATTTTTTATATATGTAGATATTTTAGATTTTAATCCTTTAACTCCTCAGAGTGCCAAACATCAAAATTCAAGAAAAATCCTAATGATATATTTTGTAAAATATTGTACTACTCAAGAAGTTTCATTTGAATGGTCACATCATGCTGTAGGATTTCGTCCACAGACTCAAAAGTTAGAACTACACTACATGTCTCCATAATTGACTCTGGGAGTGAAAGGCGGTACGCTGTTGGAATGATTAAAATAATACATGTAATGCATACATTTTATTTAGTTGCATTAATTGTCTCTTGTTTAATAAAAATGTAAAATGATCCTTTAAAAGCACTGCATGGATATATACTTTTTGTTAGGCTTGATTTGAATAACAACATTTTTCTATGTTAAGATTTTAAATTGACTGTTTGAATGCTTATTTAGTTGCATTGTCTTTTTAAAATGAGAATATTATTGTGTTTAGTTTAGCACCACTAGGTTAAATAAATGATTTATTTTTTTGTATTAATTGTTACATGGATCTAAGTGATGCATATTTAATTTTTACTTCAAACACAACACAACATCTGTTTATGAGGTACATGTACCAGTGAATTGTTTGACAGGAAAAACTAACAAAATGCTGTTCAGTTGGGTTAGCTGAGTTTCTCTTCAGGGTAAAAAGAGGTTCAAGATATTTGCTGTAAGAGTCTTTTTTTTTAGATATTGGGATTCTATTGCAGGCATTGACAGTAATTTACTATGTCAGCTCTACAGTGTATATTGAACACCAACTTTCTCAAACAATTGAAGGGCTGAGGACATATAACCACCTTATGTTGAATTTTGGTATTTTTAAGTCAAGAAAGCCCTTTCTTGCTAAAGTATAATGGCCGGTTTACATAATTTAAGTGAAAGACATTCCACGGGGGCCAAGAGATCATTCATTTCACTAAAAAAGTAAGAAAAGTAAGGTTACACACACAGGCCACAGGTGACCCACTCGGCCTGAGCTTAACACAGTTTCTGCTGCAGGAAGCAAGTAGAAATATTGCTACTCCCCCCCCCCCCACCTGCCCATGGATGGTATGCTACCTGGATGGAGACTCACGAGAGAGACAACGTGGAGTAACAACAAAACATGAAGGCCGAGATCAGGCCTTGAACCACTACATGACCACACCACCAGGCCTACACAAGTAAGTGAACCATTAGTGATTCAGCAACATGGCAAGTATCCAGAGGGGCTGTGTACATTTTTCTTAATAAGCACCCCACATGACAATTTTGACAGTTGAGCAGATGTAGAATCTTTTGGTCCAATTGGATCTCTTTTTACTTAATCTTAATCAGCCATTTTTTTCCGCAACAAAATGCTTTTTTTTGCTAAAAATGCCAACATTAATGACAAGCATGTCCTCAGCCCTTTGTACTTGTTCCAAAATTTAACCAAAAACTAACCTTTAAGACCCAGATGGAAATGTTGATCCTGGTGACTTCTTGTGCATCTGAATGGTACCAATGGAAGGTTGTAATGAGCCTGTCAGGACAAGAGGTGTGATTATTGAACAGAATTCTTGTGGAGCACAGTACATGGGAGATGGTTTATTTCCCTGAAGAGATGCACAACTTTTAGCAAAACTTGGTTTGTAACTTGCTTGAGTCTGAGAGTGATCAATCAGTGGTGAGTGCTGACTCTGCACCTGAGAGAATTTTAGACCAAATGACTGAGGTGTGTTTCCTTGCAAATCCTGTAAAATTCATTCAACATCTGAAGCACTGTGGGGTTTGTTGATCAGAAGAAGAACAGGGGAATATCTGACAAGAAATGCAAGAAGCCTGAGTGGGTAATACTTCAGGCTGGCAGCTTTTGTTCTCTGAGGCACCTTAGGCTAACGTTTTTCAAGTTGCAATTCATTGAGACCCAGTCTGTCAATGACTAGAGACACTCATCAACAGTTTTGATATATTAGTGATAATTTATCACACCACTGGAACTTTATTTTTTGGTTTCTGATTACACAATATCATTTTTTGCTTTTTAAAATGACACCAAATCCCTGTGATACTTCCCCTTTAGGCTACATGTATTACCCAGGATTAGCGGACTCAATGTTGAATCCAGTTAAACACTGTAACTAATCAATGAAAATTGTTCTCAAGAATGTTTGCCTTCAGTTTCAACATTGACTTGTCTTAGGCCCGGTTCAAACGTCGATCTTTACATGTGCCGAACCTAATTATTAGGTTCGGTTCGGCACATGTAAAGTTCAACACATGAATCAATTAGGATCGACACTTTTGTATTTGGTTCGAGCACTCTGCCATTCTATTAATTCGACTGAGCTTATTGAATAGAACGGCAAAAGATTGACTTCAATTCATACGTTGACCATTACATGTAACGAACCTATAAATCCATACATTATGTATTAGGTTATGCATTAAATTAATTTTTTTCTCACAATCCCACTTGATTTTAGGTATAGATGCCATGCACAGAAGACTAAATTTGAACAAAATGGCGGGGAAAGAAGAAAATTCTTGTTCTCTTTGCCTTAAGAAAACAAAATACATTTGTTTAAGGTGCCGGGAATACTTCTGTATGCCCTGTTCTGTCTTCGATAATGATGAAACTGTCAGGGGCTGGAAAGCGGGCAGTTTGGTCTCATATTCTTGGTTTTCACTTACATGTACGTCATATCAGCAAAATTCAGAAGCATTAAACAATACATTTCAATTCCAAAATGTTTGTAATTGTAGAGAGTTTAATACTATACATCTTGGCCAAATTTTGAAGCGCAAAAGCTTTTCATTCAAGAGCTATAGGCGAATGAGTGTTAGACATTTTTAGTACAAAATGTATGGAGCGGCCATCTTGGTGCCCCAATCAGGGGCACAAACATGGCGGCCAAAAATTCAAAGTCTTAATTACACCAAAAATCAAATAAAAAAAATATTGTATTTGCTATAAGCTCCATTAACTCGGCTTAGAAGCACTCATAATGCAAACAATAACTTTCAATTTTGTTTATTTTCACGGCTTATCTGAAATAGCGTGACGAATTGCATGACACATTTTAAACCTCAGTAAATCGGAAGCAAAACATTGTTAAAACCTGAAACTTTTTGTGAAAGATTATAACATTGGTGTCCACATACCATGTTAGAATCAACTATGTAGGATGTATACTTTAGACTTTTGAATTTTTATGACGTCATGTGAAAACCAAGAATTGCGAGCCATGTTTCCAAGAAGTTACGGAAAAGAGCGAAAAGGTTGCAGTTCCTTGCAACTAGGTGGTTACATCATTTGCATGTTCAGGCTCCTTCTTAGATACTTTCATGGATGGCATTAGCAAGGAGAAATTCTTCCGAGTTGTTTCCAGTCCTATATTCCACCATCTCCGTCATGTTGAATCCTCTTGAGGTCATAACAGTAACCGCTGACTATAATGGGTTTCATTCATTGTTAGGCCTTTGGTTTGACTCTGAATTAAGTTGGACGTCTGAATCAACTGTCGCACTTAATTATTTGGGTCAACCCAAATAGGTACATGTAAAATGGTTCGGCACATGTAAAGTTCGACATTTGAACCAGGCCTTAAACTCTAGCTTTAAATTAGCTCATGAAAACATTTTGAAACAAGAAAATAAAACCCTCAGTTACAATTTTCATCCTGGATCAGTGCTTATTAATTGGCTTTCTAATATTCCCTGGCCCTGGTCTCTGACACTGTGTTGTTATCTTAGAGAAGAAATGTTGCTCTACATTATCTGTAGGCCCATTGAGGTGTATATTAAATGGAAACTGGTGATATAATGGATCATATCCAAGCTAACTGTGATCAACATGCCTATAATGTTCAACAAATGCAGAGGCAGTGGACTTGTCCTTTGGTTTAAACCAGTTTGATAATGAAGGTAAAATTGGATGCAATTTTTCATTCTTTTTCAACATTTTTCAAGTAATTATAAAAAAAATTTAAAATAAATTGCATAAGGCCCCTTAGGTAAAATAATAAGGTCAAATCAAACCTTGCAAAAATTGTGGCAGATGTTCCAAAGAACCTGTCCAAACAGCTGCCAATTGACACTGTGATTTGTGCCAGCTGTGTTCTGTCTGATGCCTCCACACTGATCCTGTACCGGTACTCAACACTCTCTGCACTGTACTCCTCATGGCATCCTTCACACCATAAGTTATAAATTAAAAAAAATGACCATTGATAGCTTTTCCTTTTATTTCAAAACAGAACTGATTACTGAAAACTCTCTGCACTGTACTTCTCATGGCATCCTTCACACCACAAGCTGCTATAAAAAGAGATAAATAATTTACTGGTACCTCCCACAAGCACTGAATCAGAATTTTTTCAAATTTAAGACACACTGCTGGAAAGATTCATAAGAATCACATTGTTTAGCATGATAAACAGACATTATTGTACAAGTACCTTTTTTGTAGTCCAAGACACCCAACAGAAAATCAAATTTTTACTCCAGAGCAGCACACTGTTTGTAGTTGGGACTTACATGTATTAGTTCTTAAGAGCAATAGTGAATTGGAAGTTTGTCGCAGTTGGTAAATTTATTGATGTTTACATGGTCAAGTATTGTAGTTTCAATAAGACTTTCAATGCTGAGGGGGGAGGGAAGGGGGGAAGACCCAGGTGATTTTGCAGTTGACATTCTGGACCCAGTTGATCAAAAGGTGGATAGCACAGTCTATCCACTGGATATAAACACATGGATTTTTTTAATACTTATTCACCAGATAGTGGTTTATCTGGTGGAGCACTATCCACCTTTTGAATAACTGGGGCCTGGGCAAAAAATGAATGTCAAAATCACATTCCCAGGATAACTGTTTTTTAATTTGCAGCATTTCAATAATTGCATCCAAATTCCCTACCCTGGGGTTATCAAGTAATGTCAAAATCCCCACCCAGTTGACACCCCTCTATGTCAAAATTCCCTGGCTAGCTCTTCCCTCTCGGCTAAATTGCAAATTGCCCACTAAATTGCCCACTAAATTGCAAATTGCCCACTAAATCCAACTTAAGAGAACTAGTCCCGTAGTTGTCTAAATGATAACAACTCTGTACATGTAAACTTACATTCCTCGTTCTAAAATCATGTTGCACGAAAAGAAGCTGGATTACCGGTACACAGATATTCCTCATTCTAAATGCAAGTACACCAAAGGTTAATGGAGTACATGGATATTTCTCATTCTAAAAGCTGAACACGGCCTCCATGAAAAGCAGTTTTTATTTTTTATATTGTACCTCTTATTTGTAGTTAGGAAGTTAGGTAGTTAGCTGATTATGATAATTTAAGCTGATGGAAACACCGTGTATAAATAAAGTTATCTATCTATTCTGCAATTGCTCCTCTCCATCCATCCCCCCCCCCTCCCCCACCACCACACACCCACATTGATAGGTTCATTATCATCCGTATAAACGAGTGAAAAGCTCCGATGTTTTTGTTTTTACTTGACTGGATTTTGCAAAGAAGTATTATTGGGGATCGTCTGTATTGTATTAAAGAAAAAAAACTAGTAGCTTTTTATTACCAAAAAAAAAACCCGGGTTCATATTTTGAAATGAAGTTACCCAGAGTTACCGAGGAAAAAACATAAGGCCAGCTTATATATTCAAAGCGTCATACTCACATCTTTGCTTCATCATCTCGAGCATGAACTTTCTTGTGGCATCGGGTACAACTAGGACAGAAAAAAGTGTCCCTTATCGACAAAACTATGGCCAAAAGGAAAACACATCGTGTTGCCATCAAACCAAAAAGTTACACATTTTGATGGAAAATGGCTTGAAAATCCGAAATGGCGCCGATTTGTCTTTAGCCAATCAGATCACTGAATGGATCAAGTAGGCCCCAGTCTTTTGGAGTTCTTTACAGAGCCCGAAGGCTTTCGGGGACTCAGACTAGACGAACTGGGTTCAACAGGCGGTGCATAGTTTATTTCTGGGTTCAACAGGCGGTGCATAGTTTATTTCTTGTTTATCATAATGCTGTTCATGAAAACGTTTTCTACTAGACCTTCTACTAGCTTTTATCTTTTAAAAAGATATGACAGGGGAGCAACCGTCTCAAGAGGGTTGTCGGTGGGAACCTGGCCTGTTATAATAATATTGTCCCCTCTTTTTTTCCTTTTTAGTCCAAAGAGCTCGAAAGGTCATCTTTAGAATCTCTTACGAATGCCAATTGAACTGATCAACTCGGTTGATAAACGTCATCTTTTGAATCTCTTTACGGTGCCAATTGAACTTATCAACTCAGTTAATAAACGTCATCTTTTGAATCTCTTTACGGTGGACAATTGAACTTATCAAGTAAGTTGATAAACGTTATCTTTTGAATCCGTTCTTAACGGTGGACAATTGACCTTATCAACTCAGTTAAGGAGGCTCGTACCCATTTCTCAAGTCCACACCCTTTCAATTTTAATGGGCCATATCTTTTGTTGTAGTGCATAAAAAGACAAGCACTTTGCATGCAAACACACAATACATTGAACTTTATGGGAGTATAGGATTTGTTTACATCGGTGCTTCCATGGCAACGGAATGATGATCCTCTGAAATTCACAAGTTGCAGAGTTTCTCTAGATCAAGAGAAATTTTTGTAAAACCCGCTAATGGACTAATTGATTAGACCATGGGCTTCAACTGGACAAAGTTTGAAAGAAATGTATGAGAGCGTTTTTGAAATTTTTAGGGATGAAGTTTTGGGGATTATAAATACAGTGAAAAACATACTATCGACATAATTGGCGAATATATAAAGAAAATGATGCGCGATGGGGATGCAGTTTCATCTCATAGTAGTTTGATTCCATTTGAAATGGTGTGTGAAAAAGTGAGGGGGTTGCTTTGGCCGATTGCGAGAAAGAAGGATTTGATTAGCGTGCGTTCAGCTGCTCTTCTTGCCATTTTTGTATGTAATTTGGTCTACGCCTACAAATGTGATGATAATTTGGAAACGGCGAGATAAATTTTTTTAAAAATTTGACAATCTCGAGATTGGTCATCAATTAATATGGCCAGCAAGTTTCAAGGACATTGAAGACATGCAAGGCAATAAAATAGGGCCTCCAATGTACCAATTTTTTCTTGCAGATTTTGTGTTTACAAGTGAGCGTCCTCATTATTCACGGGTATTGTTTTCAAGTTTCATATGCACGTGCAAAACTTTACAAAAAAAAATTATTTGCATCGAACAGAACGCTCGATTGCTTTCCGAAGAATTTTCCGAAACATGCTAATAACTGGCTTGCGTTACGAATAGCAATGACAACAGTACTGATGAAGACAACGTCGGAAACGTCACGTTTCATCAAGTGCCGGATGCAGAAATAACACATTTATGATTGTCTCACTCTGGTTATTTGTTGCAATCGGCGTAGCAACTGTTCCTTATTTAGATATAAAATAGCGCAAAGCAGAATTCTCAGCTAAAATATAAAGTTGTCACGCTGTTCTTGCGTGTGACATATTAAAGAAGCACTGTTTCTGCATTATGTTTATAAATTTCCAAATTGGGATATGTTCTTCTTGTCCTGTAATTTTAAAGAGACCCTCGGTATGGTTGCATTACAGCGTAATAGCGCAACATCGAGTGCGTAATGTTCTTACAATTCTCAAGCCAGCTATTAGCATATTTCGGAAAATTCTTCGGAAAGCAATCGAGCGTTCTGTTCCGATGCAAATACATTTTTTGCTAAAGTTTTGCACGTGCATATGAAACTCGAAAACAATACTCGTGAATAATGAGGACGCTCACTTGTAAACACAAAATCTGCGGGAAAAAATTGGTTCATTGGAGGCCCTATTTTATTGCCTTCCATGTCTTCAATGTCCTTGAAACTTGCAGGCCATATAAATTGATGACCAATCTCGAGATTGTCAAAGTTTTAAAAAAATTTATCTCGCCGTTTCCAAATTATCATCACATTTGTAGGCGTAGACCAAATTACATACAAAAATGGCAAGAAGAGCAGCTGAACGCACGCTAATCAAATCCTTCTTTCTCGCAATCGGCCAAAGCAACCCCCTCACTTTTTCACACACCATTTCAAATGGAATCAAACTACTATGAGATGAAACTGCATCCCCATCGCGCATCATTTTCTTTATATATTCGCCAATTATGTCGATAGTATGTTTTTCACTGTATTTATAATCCCCAAAACTTCATCCCTAAAAATTTCAAAAACGCTCTCATACATTTCTTTCAAACTTTGTCCAGTTGAAGCCCATGGTCTAATCAATTAGTCCATTAGCGGGTTTTACAAAAATTTCTCTTGATCTAGAGAAACTCTGCAACTTGTGAATTTCAGAGGATCACCATTCCGTTGCCATGGAAGCACCGATGTAAACAAATCCTATACTCCCATAAAGATCAATGTATTGTGTGTTTGCATGCAAAGTGGCTTGTCTTTTTATGCACTACAACAAAAGATATGGCCCATTAAAATTGAAAGGGTATGGACTTGAGAAATGGGTACGAGCCTCCTTAATAAACGTCATCTTTTCAATCTCTTTACAGTGGACAATTGAACTTATCAACTCAGTTAATAAACGTCATCTTTTCAATCTCTTTACAGTGGACAATTGAACTTATCAACTCAGTTAATAAACGTCCTCTTTTGAATCTCTTTACGGTGCCAATTGAACATATCAACTCAGTTAATAAACGTCATCTTTTGAATCTCTTTACGGTGGAAAATTGAACTTATCAACTCAGTTAATAAACGTCATCTTTTCAATCTCTTTACAGTGGACAATTGAACTTATCAACTCAGTTAATAAACGTCATCGTTTGAATCTCTTTTTACGGTGGACAATTAAACTTATCAACTCAGTTAATAAACGTCATCGTTTGAATCTCTTTACGGTGGACAATTGAACTTATCAACTCAGTTAATAAACGCCATCTTTGAATCTCTTTACTGTGGACAATTGAACTTATCAACTCAGTTAATAAACGTCATCGTTTGAATCTCTTTACGGTACCACCGTTATCAAGTTTTCGCCTTTCCGCACAAAAGTTGCGGGATAAAATTCACTCATTCACTCTTATCATTCTGACAGAAGGACTATCTGGGATAATGTTGATTGACTAAACTGTAATGTCTTTCGGTTAATGATTTTTTCCAGCCTTTGAAATTTTTGGCGTAAGTAAACTTGGTACGATAAAATATATACACACGACTGGATTATGTAACACGTGAGCCGCCCGGTTAGCTCAGTCGGTAGAGCATCAGACTTTTAATCTGAGGGTCATGGGTTCAAGTCCCATATCGGGCGACCAACCTTTTTGTAACCGAATGATGTTATGATTTGAATGTCCCACCCTTTTAGTACAAGATACCGACATGCCGTTTACATATCGAAACAAAATCATGCGACTGAAAGTCAGCCGAAGGCGATGTTTCCCAGGGGTAAAGGTGACTGCAGCTGCCTTCTCTTATGTAGGACGAGCGACCGGAGTAGGGGAAGATGGGACACTTTTATGCCATTGTAATATCGCAACATAAGGGAATTTTCCTAGTGTTTTGAAATTATGGAACCTTCGAGAATATATTTGCAACTTCCTTTAACTCATCGACGTCAGTCCTCGGCCAAAATCGGTCCTATAGGACCGGTGAGACTCCACTGCTTTAAAAAAATTGCAACTTTCTCAATCGCGCGAACATTGCAGCTGTGAGCATTGACTAGAAAGTCCTTCAAATTGAGACACCCAATAAACACAAAAAAGTCAGCGATTTTCGCAGAACATCAGCGTTTGAATTTGGAGAAGAACAAAAATGACCGTTTTTAACGTCATAGAAAAAGCAACAAAAATCACGTTTTTGCCTTCACTTTTTTCATTGAAATCATCGTTGCAAACCCAAAAGTCAACATTAACAGCAAACTTCGGTCCTAGTCCTACCTTGGAAGTGATTTTTTCTGCTCTTATTCGCTGCCCGGGCCGAGCTACAGCCTCTCGTTCTAGTGCATCTTGGCCTTGCCTCGATTTTCGTCACGACCGCACTGCATGCTGGGAAATAGCGAGAATTTTTGACAGGGTTCGTTCCGTTCCCCACATATTTCATATTTATACTAAGTCCACAGCCACTCCGACCTACCACCGAAATTTCGCGCGTGTCGTGTTCTTCAGTGGTCGCAACCTCCAAAATATGCCGTGGTAGGTCGAGAAATTCATCCAGACTCGAGTCCCAAGTCTACTTCGTTTCGGAGCGGCCATTTTTCCAGTTCAACGAGCAACGAGCCAAATTCGCAAACGAAGTACAACACCTAACTCGCTTCATTGAGAAAGTGGACTCTGAACTACCTTCACGCTTGATGATGCTCATCAGGCAGCTACTAAAGATGAAACATGGCTGTGAACTTACCAAAAGTCGCATACAAACCATATTTGAGCCGTTATTATAGCTCAACGAAGCAAAAACACTACGTCAGAATGACGTTTCTAGAAAACTCGAGCCTTCAGTGTTTCAGAACAGCAACACTTTCCATGGCAACCCCAAATATGGAGTCACGAAATCCTATGGCTCGTTTATACGCAGAAAATCACTCAAAAACGTAAAAAGTCACTGACGACAATGAGTTAAATGGACTCCAAACAACTTGATTTGGGGATGACTCCGTGATCTAGAGCACTAAGGTTACGAAGTCGGTGAAAAAGGAAACGGCAAAGTTAATAAAACAAAAAAGTGCCCCGTGTGAGGATCGAACTCACGACCTTCAGATTTCTAATTTGGATTATGAGACTGACGCGCTGCCTACTGCGCTAACGAGGCGCCATGTACATAATAATGAATGCATTTAGATCCGGAAAGATTGTGATTTGGTGAAAAACTCCTGGATTTATAAAAAAAATCAGGATAAAGAGATTGTATATATTTCTGGCCGGCACTCTTCATTATTAATAGAGTTCTGAATGAAAATTGGCGATAAAAAAGTAGCGAACAAAGCGGTTTCGTCGTCTTCATGCCCAGTTAATCAGTTATCAAGTTCACGCCTTTCCGCACACAGAAGTTAGGGGATAAAATTCACTCATTCACTCTTATCATTCTGACAGAAGGACTATGTGGGATAATGTTGACTAAACTGCCCTGTTGACTAAACTGTAATGTCTTTCGGTTAATGATTTTTTCCAGCCTTTGAAATTTTTGGCGTAAGTAAACTTGGTACGATAAAATATATACACACGACTGGATTATGTAACACGTGAGCCGCCCGGTTAGCTCAGTCGGTAGAGCATCAGACTTTTAATCTGAGGGTCATGGGTTCAAGTCCCATATCGGGCGACGAACTTTTTTGCACCCGAAAGATGTTACGATTTGAATGTCCCACCCTTTTGGTACAAGATGCCAACATGCCGTTTACATATCGAAACAAAATCATGCGACTGAAAGTCAGCCGAAGGCGATGTTTCCCAGGGGTAAAGGTGACTGCAGCTGCCTTCTCTTATGTAGGACGAGCGACCGGAGTAGGGGAAGATGGGACACTTTTATGCCATTGTAATATCGCAACATAAGGGAATTTTCCTAGTGTTTTGAAATTATGGAACCTTCGAGAATATATTTGCAACTTCCTTTAACTCATCGACGTCAGTCCTCGGCCAAAATCGGTCCTATAGGACCGGTGAGACTCCACTGCTTTAAAAAAATTGCAACTTTCTCAATCGCGCGAACATTGCAGCTGTGAGCATTGACTAGAAAGTCCTTCAAATTGAGACACCCAATAAACACAAAAAAGTCAGCGATTTTCGCAGAACATCAGCGTTTGAATTTGGAGAAGAACAAAAATGACCGTTTTTAACGTCATAGAAAAAGCAACAAAAATCACGTTTTTGCCTTCACTTTTTTCATTGAAATCATCGTTGCAAACCCAAAAGTCAACATTAACAGCAAACTTCGGTCCTAGTCCTACCTTGGAAGTGATTTTTTCTGCTCTTATTCGCTGCCCGGGCCGAGCTACAGCCTCTCGTTCTAGTGCATCTTGGCCTTGCCTCGATTTTCGTCACGACCGCACTGCATGCTGGGAAATAGCGAGAATTTTTGACAGGGTTCGTTCCGTTCCCCACATATTTCATATTTATACTAAGTCCACAGCCACTCCGACCTACCACCGAAATTTCGCGCGTGTCGTGTTCTTCAGTGGTCGCAACTTCCAAAATATGCCGTGGTAGGTCGAGAAATTCATCCAGACTCGAGTCCCAAGTCTACTTCGTTTCGGAGCGGCCATTTTTCCAGTTCAACGAGCAACGAGCCAAATTCGCAAACGAAGTACAACACCTAACTCGCTTCATTGAGAAAGTGGACTCTGAACTACCTTCACGCTTGATGATGCTCATCAGGCAGCTACTAAAGATGAAACATGGCTGTGAACTTACCAAAAGTCGCATACAAACCATATTTGAGCCGTTATTATAGCTCAACGAAGCAAAAACACTACGTCAGAATGACGTTTCTAGAAAACTCGAGCCTTCAGTGTTTCAGAACAGCAACACTTTCCATGGCAACCCCAAATATGGAGTCACGAAATCCTATGGCTCGTTTATACGCAGAAAATCACTCAAAAACGTAAAAAGTCACTGACGACAATGAGTTAAATGGACTCCAAACAACTTGATTTGGGGATGACTCCGTGATCTAGAGCACTAAGGTTACGAAGTCGGTGAAAAAGGAAACGGCAAAGTTAATAAAACAAAAAGTGCCCCGTGTGAGGATCGAACTCACGACCTTCAGATTTCTAATTTGGATTATGAGACTGACGCGCTGCCTACTGCGCTAACGAGGCGCCATGTACATAATAATGAATGCATTTAGATCCGGAAAGATTGTGATTTGGGGAAAAACTCCTGGATTTATACAAAAATCAGGATAAAGAGATTGTATATGTTTCTGGCCGGCACTCTTCGTTATTACTAGAGTTCTGAATGAAAACTGGCGATAAAAAAGTAGCGAACAAAGCGGTTTCGTCGTCTTCATGCCCAGTTAATCAGTTATCAAGTTCACGCCTTTCCGCACACAGAAGTTAGGGGATAAAATTCACTCATTCACTCTTATCATTCTGACAGAAGGACTATGTGGGATAATGTTGACTAAACTGCCCTGTTGACTAAACTGTAATGTCTTTCGGTTAATGATTTTTTCCAGCCTTTGAAATTTTTGGCGTAAGTAAACTTGGTACGATAAAATATATACACACGACTGGATTATGTAACACGTGAGCCGCCCGGTTAGCTCAGTCGGTAGAGCATCAGACTTTTAATCTGAGGGTCATGGGTTCAAGTCCCATATCGGGCGACGAACTTTTTTGCACCCGAAAGATGTTACGATTTGAATGTCCCACCCTTTTGGTACAAGATACCAACATGCCGTTTACATATCGAAACAAAATCATGCGACTGAAAGTCAGCCGAAGGCGATGTTTCCCAGGGGTAAAGGTGACTGCAGCTGCCTTCTCTTATGTAGGACGAGCGACCGGAGTAGGGGAAGATGGGACACTTTTATGCCATTGTAATATCGCAACATAAGGGAATTTTCCTAGTGTTTTGAAATTATGGAACCTTCGAGAATATATTTGCAACTTCCTTTAACTCATCGACGTCAGTCCTCGGCCAAAATCGGTCCTATAGGACCGGTGAGACTCCGCTGCTTTAAAAAAATTGCAACTTTCTCAATCGCGCGAACATTGCAGCTGTGAGCATTGACTAGAAAGTCCTTCAAATTGAGACACCCAATAAACACAAAAAAGTCAGCGATTTTCGCAGAACATCAGCGTTTGAATTTGGAGAAGAACAAAAATGACCGTTTTTAACGTCATAGAAAAGCAACAAAAATCACGTTTTTGCCTTCACTTTTTTCATTGAAATCATCGTTGCAAACCCAAAAGTCAACATTAACAGCAAACTTCGGTCCTAGTCCTACCTTGGAAGTGATTTTTTCTGCTCTTATTCGCTGCCTGGGCCGAGCTACAGCCTCTCGTTCTAGTGCATCTTGGCCTTGCCTCGATTTTCGTCACGACCGCACTGCATGCTGGGAAATAGCGAGAATTTTTGACAGGGTTCGTTCCGTTCCCCACATATTTCATATTTATACTAAGTCCACAGCCACTCCGACCTACCACCGAAATTTCGCGCGTGTCGTGTTCTTCAGTGGTCGCAACTTCCAAAATATGCCGTGGTAGGTCGAGAAATTCATCCAGACTCGAGTCCCAAGTCTACTTCGTTTCGGAGCGGCCATTTTTCCAGTTCAACGAGCAACGAGCCAAATTCGCAAACGAAGTACAACACCTAACTCGCTTCATTGAGAAAGTGGACTCTGAACTACCTTCACGCTTGATGATGCTCATCAGGCAGCTACTAAAGATGAAACATGGCTGTGAACTTACCAAAAGTCGCATACAAACCATATTTGAGCCGTTATTATAGCTCAACGAAGCAAAAACACTACGTCAGAATGACGTTTCTAGAAAACTCGAGCCTTCAGTGTTTCAGAACAGCAACACTTTCCATGGCAACCCCAAATATGGAGTCACGAAATCCTATGGCTCGTTTATATGCAGAAAATCACTCAAAAACGTAAAAAGTCACTGACGACAATGAGTTAAATTGGCTCCAAACAACTTGATTTGGGGATGACTCCGTGATCTAGAGCACTAAGGTTACGAAGTCGGTGAAAAAGGAAACGGCTAAAGTTAATAAAACAAAAAAGTGCCCCGTGTGAGGATCGAACTCACGACCTTCAGATTTCTAATTTGGATTATGAGACTGACGCGCTGCCTACTGCGCTAACGAGGCGCCATGTACATAATAATGAATGCATTTAGATCCGGAAAGATTGTGATTTGGTGAAAAACTCCTGGATTTATAAAAAAATCAGGATAAAGAGATTGTATATATTTCTGGCCGGCACTCTTCGTTATTACTAGAGTTCTGAATGAAAACTGGCGATAAAAAAGTAGCGAACAAAGCGGTTTCGTCGTCTTCATGCCCAGTTAATCAGTTATCAAGTTCACGCCTTTCCGCACACAGAAGTTAGGGGATAAAATTCACTCATTCACTCTTATCATTCTGACAGAAGGACTATGTGGGATAATGTTGACTAAACTGCCCTGTTGACTAAACTGTAATGTCTTTCGGTTAATGATTTTTTCCAGCCTTTGAAATTTTTGGCGTAAGTAAACTTGGTACGATAAAATATATACACACGACTGGATTATGTAACACGTGAGCCGCCCGGTTAGCTCAGTCGGTAGAGCATCAGACTTTTAATCTGAGGGTCATGGGTTCAAGTCCCATATCGGGCGACGAACTTTTTTGCACCCGAAAGATGTTACGATTTGAATGTCCCACCCTTTTGGTACAAGATACCAACATGCCGTTTACATATCGAAACAAAATCATGCGACTGAAAGTCAGCCGAAGGCGATGTTTCCCAGGGGTAAGGGTGACTGCAGCTGCCTTCTCTTATGTAGGACGAGCGACCGGGGTAGGGGAAGATGGGACACTTTTATGCCATTGTAATATCGCAACATAAGGGAATTTTCCTAGTGTTTTGAAATTATGGAACCTTCGAGAATATATTTGCAACTTCCTTTAACTCATCGACGTCAGTCCTCGGCCAAAATCGGTCCTATAGGACCGTTGAGACTCCGCTGCTTTAAAAAAATTGCAACTTTCTCAATCGCGCGAACATTGCAGCTGTGAGCATTGACTAGAAAGTCCTTCAAATTGAGACGCCCAATAAACACAAAAAAGTCAGCGATTTTCGCAGAACATCAGCGTTTGAATTTGGAGAAGAACAAAAATGACCGTTTTTAACGTCATAGAAAAAGCAACAAAAATCACGTTTTTGCCTTCACTTTTTTCATTGAAATCATCGTTGCAAACCCAAAAGTCAACATTAACAGCAAACTTCGGTCCTAGTCCTACCTTGGAAGTGATTTTTTCTGCTCTTATTCGCTGCCTGGGCCGAGCTACAGCCTCTCGTTCTAGTGCATCTTGGCCTTGCCTCGATTTTCATCACGACCGCACTGCATGCTGGGAAATAGCGAGAATTTTTGACAGGGTTCGTTCCGTTCCCCACATATTTCATATTTATACTAAGTCCACAGCCACTCCGACCTACCACCGAAATTTCGCGCGTGTCGCTGTTCTTCAGTGGTCGCAACTTCCAAAATATGCCGTGGTAGGTCGAGAAATTCATCCAGACTCGAGTCCCAAGTCTACTTCGTTTCGGAGCGGCCATTTTTCCAGTTCGACGAGCAACCAGCCAAATTCGCAAACGAAGTACAACACCTAACTCGCTTCATTGAGAAAGTGGACTCTGAACTACCTTCACGCTTGATGATGCTCATCAGGCAGCTACTAAAGATGAAACATGGCTGTGAACTTACCAAAAGTCGCATACAAACCATATTTGAGCCGTTATTATAGCTCAACGAAGCAAAAACACTACGTCAGAATGACGTTTCTAGAAAACTCGAGCCTTCAGTGTTTCAGAACAGCAACACTTTCCATGGCAACCCCAAATATGGAGTCACGAAATCCTATGGCTCGTTTATATGCAGAAAATCACTCAAAAACGTAAAAAGTCACTGACGACAATGAGTTAAATTGGCTCCAAACAACTTGATTTGGGGATGACTCCGTGATCTAGAGCACTAAGGTTACGAAGTCGGTGAAAAAGGAAACGGCTAAAGTTAATAAAACAAAAAAGTGCCCCGTGTGAGGATCGAACTCACGACCTTCAGATTTCTAATTTGGATTATGAGACTGACGCGCTGCCTACTGCGCTAACGAGGCGCCATGTACATAATAATGAATGTATTTAGATCAGGAAAGATTGTGATTTGGGGAAAAACTCCTGGATTTATACAAAAATCAGGATAAAGAGATTGTATATGTTTCTGGCCGGCACTCTTCGTTATTACTAGAGTTCTGAATGAAAACTGGCGATAAAAAAGTAGCGAACAAAGCGGTTTCGTCGTCTTCATGCCCAGTTAATCAGTTATCAAGTTCACGCCTTTCCGCACACAGAAGTTAGGGGATAAAATTCACTCATTCACTCTTATCATTCTGACAGAAGGACTATGTGGGATAATGTTGACTAAACTGTAATGCCTTTCGGTTAATGAATTTTTCCAGCCTTTGAAATTTTTGGCGTAAGTAGACTTGGTACGAGAAAATATATACACACGACTGGATTATGTCACACGTGAGCCGCCCGGTTGGCTCAGTCGGTAGAGCATCAGACTTTTAATCTGAGGGTCATGGGTTCAAGTCCCATATCGGGCGACGAACTTTTTTGAACCCGAAAGATGTTACCATTTGAATGTCCCACCCTTTTGGTACAAGATACCAACATGCCGTTTACATATCGAAACAAAATCATGCGACTGAAAGTCAGCCGAAGGCGATGTTTCCCAGGGGTAAGGGTGACTGCAGCTGCCTTCTCTTATGTAGGACGAGCGACCGGGGTAGGGGAAGATGGGACACTTTTATGCCATTGTAATATCGCAACATAAGGGAATTTTCCTAGTGTTTTGAAATTATGGAACCTTCGAGAATATATTTGCAACTTCCTTTAACTCATCGACGTCAGTCCTCGGCCAAAATCGGTCCTATAGGACCGTTGAGACTCCGCTGCTTTAAAAAAATTGCAACTTTCTCAATCGCGCGAACATTGCAGCTGTGAGCATTGACTAGAAAGTCCTTCAAATTGAGACGCCCAATAAACACAAAAAAGTCAGCGATTTTCGCAGAACATCAGCGTTTGAATTTGGAGAAGAACAAAAATGACCGTTTTTAACGTCATAGAAAAGCAACAAAAATCACGTTTTTGCCTTCACTTTTTTCATTGAAATCATCGTTGCAAACCCAAAAGTCAACATTAACAGCAAACTTCGGTCCTAGTCCTACCTTGGAAGTGATTTTTTCTGCTCTTATTCGCTGCCTGGGCCGAGCTACAGCCTCTCGTTCTAGTGCATCTTGGCCTTGCCTCGATTTTCATCACGACCGCACTGCATGCTGGGAAATAGCGAGAATTTTTGACAGGGTTCGTTCCGTTCCCCACATATTTCATATTTATACTAAGTCCACAGCCACTCCGACCTACCACCGAAATTTCGCGCGTGTCGCGTTCTTCAGTGGTCGCAACTTCCAAAATATGCCGTGGTAGGTCGAGAAATTCATCCAGACTCGAGTCCCAAGTCTACTTCGTTTCGGAGCGGCCATTTTTCCAGTTCGACGAGCAACCAGCCAAATTCGCAAACGAAGTACAACACCTAACTCGCTTCATTGAGAAAGTGGACTCTGAACTACCTTCACGCTTGATGATGCTCATCAGGCAGCTACTAAAGATGAAACATGGCTGTGAACTTACCAAAAGTCGCATACAAACCATATTTGAGCCGTTATTATAGCTCAACGAAGCAAAAACACTACGTCAGAATGACGTTTCTAGAAAACTCGAGCCTTCAGTGTTTCAGAACAGCAACACTTTCCATGGCAACCCCAAATATGGAGTCACGAAATCCTATGGCTCGTTTATATGCAGAAAATCACTCAAAAACGTAAAAAGTCACTGACGACAATGAGTTAAATTGGCTCCAAACAACTTGATTTGGGGATGACTCCGTGATCTAGAGCACTAAGGTTACGAAGTCGGTGAAAAAGGAAACGGCTAAAGTTAATAAAACAAAAAAGTGCCCCGTGTGAGGATCGAACTCACGACCTTCAGATTTCTAATTTGGATTATGAGACTGACGCGCTGCCTACTGCGCTAACGAGGCGCCATGTACATAATAATGAATGTATTTAGATCAGGAAAGATTGTGATTTGGGGAAAAACTCCTGGATTTATACAAAAATCAGGATAAAGAGATTGTATATGTTTCTGGCCGGCACTCTTCGTTATTACTAGAGTTCTGAATGAAAACTGGCGATAAAAAAGTAGCGAACAAAGCGGTTTCGTCGTCTTCATGCCCAGTTAATCAGTTATCAAGTTCACGCCTTTCCGCACACAGAAGTTAGGGGATAAAATTCACTCATTCACTCTTATCATTCTGACAGAAGGACTATGTGGGATAATGTTGACTAAACTGCCCTGTTGACTAAACTGTAATGTCTTTCGGTTAATGATTTTTTCCAGCCTTTGAAATTTTTGGCGTAAGTAAACTTGGTACGATAAAATATATACACACGACTGGATTATGTAACACGTGAGCCGCCCGGTTAGCTCAGTCGGTAGAGCATCAGACTTTTAATCTGAGGGTCATGGGTTCAAGTCCCATATCGGGCGACGAACTTTTTTGCACCCGAAAGATATTACGATTTGAATGTCCCACCCTTTTGGTACAAGATGCCAACATGCCGTTTACATATCGAAACAAAATCATGCGACTGAAAGTCAGCCGAAGGCGATGTTTCCCAGGGGTAAAGGTGACTGCAGCTGCCTTCTCTTATGTAGGACGAGCGACCGGAGTAGGGGAAGATGGGACACTTTTATGCCATTGTAATATCGCAACATAAGGGAATTTTCCTAGTGTTTTGAAATTATGGAACCTTCGAGAATATATTTGCAACTTCCTTTAACTCATCGACGTCAGTCCTCGGCCAAAATCGGTCCTATAGGACCGGTGAGACTCCACTGCTTTAAAAAAATTGCAACTTTCTCAATCGCGCGAACATTGCAGCTGTGAGCATTGACTAGAAAGTCCTTCAAATTGAGACACCCAATAAACACAAAAAAGTCAGCGATTTTCGCAGAACATCAGCGTTTGAATTTGGAGAAGAACAAAAATGACCGTTTTTAACGTCATAGAAAAGCAACAAAAATCACGTTTTTGCCTTCACTTTTTTCATTGAAATCATCGTTGCAAACCCAAAAGTCAACATTAACAGCAAACTTCGGTCCTAGTCCTACCTTGGAAGTGATTTTTTCTGCTCTTATTCGCTGCCCGGGCCGAGCTACAGCCTCTCGTTCTAGTGCATCTTGGCCTTGCCTCGATTTTCGTCACGACCGCACTGCATGCTGGGAAATAGCGAGAATTTTTGACAGGGTTCGTTCCGTTCCCCACATATTTCATATTTATACTAAGTCCACAGCCACTCCGACCTACCACCGAAATTTCGCGCGTGTCGTGTTCTTCAGTGGTCGCAACCTCCAAAATATGCCGTGGTAGGTCGAGAAATTCATCCAGACTCGAGTCCCAAGTCTACTTCGTTTCGGAGCGGCCATTTTTCCAGTTCAACGAGCAAGGAGCCAAATTCGCAAACGAAGTACAACACCTAACTCGCTTCATTGAGAAAGTGGACTCTGAACTACCTTCACGCTTGATGATGCTCATCAGGCAGCTACTAAAGATGAAACATGGCTGTGAACTTACCAAAAGTCGCATACAAACCATATTTGAGCCGTTATTATAGCTCAACGAAGCAAAAACACTACGTCAGAATGACGTTTCTAGAAAACTCGAGCCTTCAGTGTTTCAGAACAGCAACACTTTCCATGGCAACCCCAAATATGGAGTCACGAAATCCTATGGCTCGTTTATACGCAGAAAATCACTCAAAAACGTAAAAAGTCACTGACGACAATGAGTTAAATGGACTCTAAACAACTTGATTTGGGGATGACTCCGTGATCTAGAGCACTAAGGTTACGAAGTCGGTGAAAAAGGAAACGGCAAAGTTAATAAAACAAAAAAAGTGCCCCGTGTGAGGATCGAACTCACGACCTTCAGATTTCTAATTTGGATTATGAGACTGACGCGCTGCCTATTGCGCTAACGTGGCGCCATGTACAAAATATTATATCAAAACAAAATATTAATTGTAATTTAGGGAAAAACGCCTAAGTATATAAAAAATCGGGCTAAAGAGATTGTAAATATTTCAAGTAGTTATTATTAATAGAGTTCTGAATGAAAGTAAGCGATAAAAAGCAGTTAGAGGAATGATAAAATTCACGACAGGGGAAGTAAGGTCAAGTTAGGCCCGGTTCAGACGCCGAACTTTTCATGGGCCGAACTTAATTCGAATTGGACCGACCCAAATTAACAAAAGTACGCCTGTTGATTCAGACGCCGAACTTAATTAGCCGAACTCGATTCAGTTTGAATAGAAACAAATCAAAAGGTCAGCGGTTTTCAGGCAAAGTGTAAAAATGGCGTACGATGCCAGAACAAGTACCAACCTCGTCCCCAGAGCCTTCTCCGCTTTTTCAAATTCATTCTAACAGATGGACTATCCGGGATAATGATGATTAAATCGCTGCCCTAAGGAGGTGTGGCGTTGTACTATCGTAATGTCTTTCGGTAAATGATTTTTTTCAACCTTTGAAATTTTCGGATATAACTTGGTGCCATAAAAGATATTTGTAACATGGTGTGAACCGCCCGGTATCGGGCGACAATCGTTTTTTGAGGGTGCTAATGGGGGTAACCAATTGTCAGTTAACTACTAATTTTAGTTAGCTATTAGCTTTCATTTTCTTACAGCGAAAATTATTGCGTCATAACCCGAATTTTCTATCCTTCAGCACGTCAATCAGTTTTGGGGGGTGAACCTTATATAAATCACGGCATAAATTATATGAATTCACAAAACCTCCACCAAAAGTGTGAGTTATAAGGAACAGACATTAAAGAAAATAACATAATTATCTA
>JAJGOT010000038.1:1462500-1650000 GCA_022457155.1 Cladopsammia gracilis
AATTAGTTTTGCTCAACTGCTAAGATGTCGGAGCAAACTAAATTGAATAATATTGTTGTCCCCAAAATAACCACTTTGCTCGCTTCCAAAGTTTGTTTGTTAACATGTAATGTTTGTTAAATACGCGACATACACAGTTGATTTCATGTCTTTAAGAGAAATTACCGGTTGCAAAATTATTGTTCGAGTGTTCGTTATTTTATGGGCAACCATCCACTGCCTGTGATATCTTCATAAAACTTAGAAAACTATCTATTTCCAGCACTGAACGTCACTAAAAGAGATTTTTTTGCGAAATATTACATAATTCAGTAAAAGCTGATAAAAATGAGCAAATGCATGGCGAAAGCTAATTATTAGATTCCCCTCAGCATGGCAAAGAATTTTTAACATGTACGAAAACGAGAATATATTTACATGATTCAGTGAAAGACTGAGTGCCCAGTTCAGTTACGACGCCGCAATACTCATGCGCGCTTCCAAGTACAAACACATTCAACTTCTGTCAGGGTTCGACTACTGGGAGACTATCAATTCGAACGCGGTACTAAAACACAACAGCCTGCCATGTGAGAAATACAGTATATGAATGCCCTGCCCCAAAATTCTGCGATACAGAACTAAAGCCTGACCCAGACGCCGCAAACTGTCGCGTTGAAAGGTCCACGTAAACTGTATGTTAGGTAAGCTTGCGCGCAGGGGCAAAGAGGGTTAGTTTCTCTAAAGGTTCAAATAAAAAGCTGATGTAGATCTTTGCGTTTTAAATAATCAGTCGAAGATTTCCTGGTCACAGGTGCAAGCATCATTACGCCATACACCCGATAGAAACACGAGGACTTTGTCTTTTCTGTGCTAGGAATGCGACAGACGAATATTTGGTGTTCCACTGTTGACATAGCGAATGCCTGAAGAAAGTTTCCAGTTGGCATTACTTTTTCTTTCGCTCTAAAGCGCATTTTGGACAATACCTGCAAAAGATGTGATAAATAAAAAGCAATGATAGTGAGAAATTAAGAAGAGTCAGAGGAATGTTTGTGAGATCAAAAGGGTATTCCTAGCTTGGTGTTGCGGAAACTACTGTTGGTTAGCTGTTGTGTTGTGGTGTGGAAATGGTTCAGTGTCTTTGGAATCTTGATTAAAGTACAACCGTTACATTCTGTTTTCCTTCATTTGGTGATCACAACTTCCGCAGCATCAAGAAACTGCCAAAATAGAGATAAATATAGCCTTTCAAGGAAAATAGCCTGCGATAGTATTCCGTTTTATATTCGGAGGGTTTGCCAAGGTCAAACTGCAGAAAGGAATCCCACACCCCTGCAAACAGGCCGAACGTTGACACGTCAGTATGTCTTCAACACGATTCTACACGGTATCCTCTTAAGAGGTGGGTTTCCTTCTCAAAAGGGCACTTGTTCCAAAGGGAACGTTTGCTTTGGTTGATTCCATGACAACAATTACAGTGCAATGTATTGTGACAATACTTACTACAACAATAACTGTTATTACATACTGCATACCCGTTATAAGCGTAATAGGCCTCTATTTTACTTGGCTCCGAGACTTCGGGGAAGAACTACAATTAACTGTTTTTGTTTTATTCCACTAAGCCTCGGACTGGAGTCAAGTTAGCATTTTGATATATCGAAATAAGGCCTATTTGTGTGGAGTGTAAATCAAATAATATTTCAGCTGCCATTCGAGTACACAAAAAGGGTCAAAACTGTGCAGAAGTCGCTCATAAAACAGGTCTCTCGATCAACTACAAAGATAGCTAGAAAAGGTATGAAATCTAGACCAACCATTTTCCTTTTGGCTTTGCGGTGAGTCCAACACATGGGAAGTGAAACCATTCAATTGGGCACTACAAAATAATACAGAAAGTTGGTCTTGAAATGACTTCACCTTTAAGAATACGTTTTGCAGAGACTGGGAAATATCCATAGACCTTTTTCATTAATGGCGGCCAATTTATTGTTCTTTTATATGTATGTTTATTAGCCCTACTAGTTTCATTTTAAAGTAAAATTGTTTTAAATTTTGCACATGCTAACGAGGCTGGCCAGGTTGATTAGCATGAATATTAAGAATAATTAATCGGCCGCTATTTATGAAAAAGGTCTATACTGTAGATTTGTGCAAACCCACTGAAAAACTAAGCAAAAGCGAATGTAAGGAATGCAAAAAGGTCTAAGGTTAAAAGGTTTCTTTTAACCACAAGGTTAAAAGAAAAAACAACAGTCAGTTTGGCAGTCTACTGTATGCCAATATTTGTGCACACAGGCAGTAAAAATCCGTATAAATCACCGCTCATCAGACATATTTGTTAACTCACAATTATTATTCAAAGAGCAGATAACTTTAGTGGGGTCCTTAGTAGTATGTTTATCAAGTGCATAAGCCCTTATCCAACAGATACATTCATCACACAAGGAATTTTATTTGGAAAAAATAATTAGTCAGCTGGAATAAGGATGGCATGAATCAAATTAAAAGAATGTCTTCCAAGAAATACATGAAGAATCTTCAAGCCCTAGATTTAGTTAAAGATTTTGTGTTTTTTTATTTCAATGACAAACGAATTAAATATTAAACCTGTTGGGAGATGGAAAATGAACTCCACATTAGCAGCGTGATGTCATGCCATTAAGCATCTTACAGAGACCCCACAGTGTTCAGTTGATTACATAATACTTATTGATATCGTTGCATTGTTACCTCCATGTTATCGCATCCAATCATTTCACCATATGAGACCTGAATGAAAAACAACAGTTTAAGGTGGTTTCCAGCACTTTCCAAGACTTACATTTTGATAGGTCATTAAAACCACTCTTTATCAGTTGATGCTACAAACATGATATCAAACGAATGCCTAATGATTGGTGAACACGTTATCATTTTTGTGACACAATATGTTACTATAGGAACAGTATAACGTGCTAAAAACACCCTTAATTTTAGCTTTAAGTGTTAATAACTCAAAAATGACTCGGTGAACCCCATTTTTTATTGTCTTATTTTGATCAGTAGGATAAGTTGCAACTTTTGGCAAAGTTTGAAAAAATTCTGTAGGTGGTGTTCAGAGCCACCTTAAATTTTCAAAAATTTAAGGTGGCCCTGAACCCCACCTGCCATAAGTTGCATCTTATCCTACTGATCAAAATAAGACAATAAAAAAATAGGGTTCACCGAGTCGTTTTTGAGTTATTAACACTTAAAGCTAAAATTAAGGGTGTTTTTAGCACGTCAACTGTTCCTATAGTAACATATTGTGTCACAAAAATGATAACAACGTGTTCACCAATCATTGGGCATTCGTTTGATATCATGATTGTAGCACCAACTGATAAAGAGTGGTTTTAATGACCCATCAAAATCTAAGTCTTGGAAAGTGCTGGACACTGTTGGGAACCACCTTAAGAGTGAATCAAATGCCAATTGGTTGTGCTCCTCTTGGTGAATAGGGAACCTGTATATTATTTTATTTTATCTCAGTTAATAGTTGTTAAACTACAGTCATGCAAACTGTATGCAAGAGTGGGCACGCATAACATTAAAATAATCAGCAGAAAGCAAGCAGCACTTCCTTAATGAACAACATGTTTATTGGCACTAAGACTGGTAAATGTATATACTGTAGTTCAATTTTATCCTTGGTTCAATTTTGATTTTCCATTGTTCTTTTCTATGTTAATATATGATAATGAATATGAAACAAAGGAAAATCAAAATTGAACCAAGGATAAAATTGAACTACAACATATACCATTTTCCTTTTTTTACCACATGTATAAATCAGCAATTTTTCTCGCCCGCCATTTTTAAAGAAAGGGTTATTATTCGTTTTTCTTGGCAGCCGTGTACCTTGCCCTTAAATCTTAAGTTCATTATACCACAAATAAACGTTTGAGGGGCTTACTTACAACTTCCTCTATTATACCCGGCGTTTATTTGTGGCCCGGCATTTAATCGAGAAAATACGGTACTTAATAACGATCATATCTGTATGCATAGTTCCCAGTTGTTACTCAGAAAATGGTGCTTTTTTTCCCTGCTGTTATTGTTGTTAAGTTAAGAAAGTGGGAGCAAACTGCAGTGGACAACACAGCATGCCACGTCTTCAACATGTCAAGTATTACTCTCTGCGTACCATGTAAGCCACCTTCTTTAACATGTCTTCTACAGTAATACTATGTAACCGGCTACCCAGAATGTTCTTGATGTCCCAGGCAGGGTATTTTCCGTTTTTTTTTTCTTGCATGTAGTCTTTGTAACTTTGCATTTCAAAGATTGCAATCATTTACCAATTCTTTATCGAAAGAAACAGAGCTAAACTTTGAGAAAAGTATCCAACAAGCAGCCTTTTATGGCTTTTCAAGCGGGCAGTTTGGTTCCAGTTTTGATACTTAGCGGATGGCAGACTACTCATTGTACAAGTTCAAATAAAGTAAATTTTGTTTAGAAAACAATTAAAAAACAGGTCTTAGCATGACATAAATATGACATTAATAATGCATTAAATTTGTTGTGACCTTTGATGCAGGGGAAAGTCCCATGCACTGCATGTCATGAATTACATAATCATTCAAAAGCATAATGCCAATATGTTGTTTTGTCAAACTCAGAGCAAATTAATGACACCTTTTGTTGACCAAATTCAAAGCATTTTGATAGGAAACCTTTCTTTGCATTGCACAGTTTAAAATATGTTGTTGCTTTAAAACGATGAAATTACTAAAAACAAAGAAACAAGTCCATTAACAAAATGCTTGTTTAGTTTTTACTCTGAAGCGCATGTCAGTTTACAATATTGTTTCTCTGTTTGTATTGTTACAGAGTATTCTCACTGCAAATATCTTGGAACCATCCACTACAACCAACCTTGACTCCCTAAACTCAAGTACTTTGAAGAATAATCTGATAAAATTTAAAATCTGTGTTGGCCACGCAAAAAAGCAACAACAACAGTCTGTAACCCACTACCACTAGAGGTTTAGTATTAAATTTAAGACATGTTTAACAACATGATACATCGATGTTTTGCTCTACTCTGCAGCAAAATAACTTTTATTTCTACAGAATCTCGATTAATTTTGGACTTTGGGTTCACACCCACTCACAAAGTGACCCCTATAAACTAAGGGAGACATTATAAACAAGTTGTGTACATTGTACACATTACATTTGACTGATAATTTGACTGATAATTTTAGGGCGAGTGTGAAAACATGCATCAAGAACTTACAGGTACATGTAGGTATTAATAAGCACCGACTAGCAATTATTTTTCATTACAAATGGCAGGAGAAAGTGATTGGCCAATGCCACATGTTCATGTAATTTACAAATCTTTTAACTTTAAAACTCCAACTATCCCTGTCTTTGGATGAAATCCTAACTACATGCATTGTACAGTTACTCCATGTATATTTTCCTTTTATTTTATTGCAGTACAATCAACAAAATTTAGAATCTAAGTGAGTAAGCACCAGTGTGGTTGACTTACCTGGTGGCACAAACAGTATGTTGGTTCATTAGGATCAACTGGCATGTCCAGTACCTGCACCTCAGGAGCCAGAAGAGAGACAGCAATAGCAAGTGACTTGGGGCCTTCTGATTCAATTCTGAAACAAAACACAAGTGTCAAATAAACTCCCACACTGCTGTACTACTGTAGTATCCTGTACATGTATGACCAGTTTAAAGGCAGAGAACTGCGAGAACTGGTGCTATGATATGGAACAGACTACCTAAATCTCTTAAATCGTTGAGGAAATCTCAATTTAAATCGAAAATTAAACAAATCGTTCTGAAGATTCTTCAGAAAACAGATGACTATATTGATGTTCCCCAAATACTTTGTGAGATTAAGCAAATGAAAATGTTATAATATTTGCATATTTCATTTATTTCTTGTGTCTGCCACCAATATCATGATCTCATCTAAAGCTTTAAAATAAATCTGTAACTCTACAGATCAGCTTCTGTATTGTTACGTTGACTCACTTTCATTATTTTCAATTAGATTACTTTTCCCTGCCTCGAATAGACCTTCTTTGCTAATTTGCAGGGCAACTGTATTTAGGTTTAATATGTCTGAATAAAGTTTTTGTTTGTTTGTGTTTTGTTTTACAATGTATAACAAAAAAAATGATGAGAAGCTGAACTGTCTTCTTGGATGGACCAATTTCTTACTTACTTTCCTTCAGTTTATGGCACAGACATTTTACCAATGCATGCTTTTTACCTCACACCACAAAATCAATAAAATATCTATTATGTACATTTGCAATCTGTGAGAACAACAAATAAGGTGTACATGTAAACAAATATATTTATGAAACAAGAAATCTTCATATGGATTTTACACACATAAATGCCCACTTACATGTACAGACATTGACATGAACAGTACTTTATAGAACTTGAAAGCTTACTTTTTCTTTTTCCTTGCTGACTCACCAACATCTTGTTTTCTCCTTCCTCCTCCTCTACTACTTCTGCCAGCTACAAAACAAATTACATTAATTTGAAACAATTTGCTTAGAGTAACTACAACTAATTCTCAAAGAAAAAAGAAAGCGACTGATAGGCCCTTAAGGTGTAATATATACATGTTAACTGCGGTCAAAAGACAGAAATTTGCAAAAGTTAAGCAATGTACTTGAAAGTTAAGGTTGTCATTTTCACTGTTTAAAGTTTAATATATTGCCAATACACTGTCAATTTACCAAACGTTTTCAAAGTTTACCAAAAAAGTTCTAAGTGTTTAAAAACTGTGAACTGCAGAATTGTCGGCGCCATTTGCCAACATAATTTTGATCAGGTGCAAAGAGTTTCGGTCAGTTTTCAACGGAAAAATGCTCATCATTTTGTGAAAAATTAAAAGATAGTAACATCAACTATTTTTTTTATACATCCTTGCCCATATTTCCATTTAATATAAAATAAAATCCCACTGAATAAAACAAAAAACGCCTCGGACGTTTGACTGCGGTGGAATATACATGTAGCCAGTTTTGTTGCTGTTGAAAATATTGAATCATCAGTTGAAATACCAGTTACCTAGAAACATGCTAAGCTGTTCCCCATTCTATGACTCTCAGTAAGCAAGAGTTGATGTTAGGCTAAGGTAGGCTTAAGCAAAGATCAACTCATGAATGAAACTATCTTCAGACCCTCCACCCCAGTAGGCGTTTTGTGATGATTGTTTTCTTTTTGTTAGTACACATACGTTTGTAAGGTGTTAGTATGAGATTTATAAAGAAAATTTAAAAATATGATCAAGCTGTGTTTCCAAGTCTAAGAGATTTTTTTCGTAATCAGTGTGACACATGTTATTGTCTCCCCCTGCCTAATTCCCACCCCCTGTACAATTCTGGCCAATACAAATTTATTTTGGTTAGTGAATTCAAACCTGACACTAGCCACTAAAAGGTAGTCTCGAGCCCTGCAAGTTGCACAAAACATGCCCTAATGTAACACCGCCTTACACCAGTCATGCCATGCCATCTTTGAAATAAAAATGAACAAGCAAACCCAGACAAGTTGTGGCCATTACATGTTGGGTACTTGCAGAAATGTAAGATTAAGAACACTGTTATCACTGTACCTGACTTGCTCTTGCGTTTTGGTGTTGGTGATTCACCTAAAGAAATAAAGGCAAATTTTATGAAAATGAAATTTTGAAAAATGAATTATGAAAAATGAAATTTTATGCACAAAGTGATGATGATGACAGTGTTATATGATACAGCTTGGTCATCTTTAAAGGGAAGGCATGCATTTCGGTCAGCTGATCTTGCAAGAAATGAAATATCTATTTCACCAGTCAGTGAGATTTAAGACTTCTGCAAGGCTGTTTCATTTAAATATATTTGGGATATATTTATGTCCTCCATATTCTGTCAGTGGTGATTTATGGATGTCGTAATAGGAATCTTCGGACACAATCACTGGCTACGTACCATACACACATCTATGCGTTTTCATTTCAATCACTAAGCTCTGTTAAGTCTGCTCAAAACCTACTTTCATAATCTGAATAACCAGCTTCTTTAGCATGTTGTTCCTTAAGGTCTGATTCAAATCTAGCCAAGTCAGCATCTAGTTTGCGAATGTGCTTATCAACCTGCACAAAAAAAGAGAACATAAGGTCATTCACACTGTAAAATGTAGCAGAACCAGACTTGTAAGGTGTGGGAAAGAGTAAAGCCAAGGAAGGGGTAGAGTAAAAATGTTTTAGAATGGAAAGGATCCAACAATCTCAACGCTTAACAACAGCCCTGGTTCCCCTAGATCTACATGTACCACTGACATGTACATTTGTCTTACAAAGGTAAGAAAAAAATGAACTGAATTGCTGTTCAACAGCATTTCATGGACATGGGTAAATATCTTCCAAGGTTGTTGGAAGTATTTCACCAGCACCATCCTCGACATGTATATTAAAATACACTGTAGTTGGGGCAGAGTATAAATAGGAGAGTAAGAGCCTGGCTAAATTATAAAACATTGTTGATGATGCAAATGTTTCTCCATTTAGTATAAATTATTATACGGAAGCAAGTCTTGCTTTTTGAAAACATGAAAATATATTTTTTTTTTACTCATTGCAAGCACAGTGTACCCAGTCACTGGGTATATGCAGTGAGTTGCCTTTACCATGAATGAATAATTTTATATAACTTTCACATCTCTATGATATCAATAGTTTTGCCAAAAAATACAAGGATGAGAATTATGAAAATTGCACCCAAATATCTATACACACATTTGAATTTATTTTATAAAAACAGTGTAGAACTTTACTAACCATTTCATATGTTTGCATGGCCAGCTGAACTTTATCATCTCCATATTCTCTGCTCTTAACAAAGGCATTTTCAATCTTCTTTAAGTGTGAGGTTCTGTTAGCTGCATCCATACTCCTTACATTGGCCATGTACTCTTCTGACATAGTATTGATTTCTTTTGAGAGGTCTGAAAATCAGAACTACAACTCAAAATCCCACAAACACAGTTGTAACAGAACTTGCACCCTTACAAGCTCTTATATTAGTGATGTAACAATTATGACCATTCAATTTTATTCACCAATCCTTGATTCGAGAATTTGATTTTTGTTTGATTTGAAAATAACCTACTCCATACAATGCTTGAAAGATATTTTCACAGCTTTATAAGGATGCTTTGTCTAAATTTTCAACAGTCAAATTCTAAATTGAGTTACATCTTGTATTTTGATGGAGGAGTAGAAAGTTACTGTGTACGCCATTTGTTGATATCCTGTGGCAAAAAGGCTTCTCTCTACAACCCCCTTAAGATATCCAAACAAGGCAAACTGAGCACATCTCAACATCACCTTCTTATATCTTATTAGAAATGGCGGCATTGAAGTCAAGTCGTGAACAACCTACACAGTCTTGAAAATCCATGTTTATATCTTCTGCATGGAAACAAAGTTATGACAGGATAACAGACAAGTCATTTGCATAATTGAATCCAAATATTTGAATTCAAAAAGCAATAATTGAAATCATAATCAAATTGAAAGGAATGTGAATTGTTACACCCCTACTCACTAGAAATCTTAAATCATTGTGATCATGTTTCTAGCCTGAAGACGGTTTGATATTTTTTTAAAATTAATCGTAAGGATTTTTGACGAACGCAAAAAAAAAGTAAATCACTTTCATAATGTCCAGTTCGGGAAAAAAAAGGATGCTGAGCGTAAATCGAACCCGGAGCCGTCGGAGCACAGATCCCGGAGCCAAACCACTAGACCACTGAGGAACACATGCTCAGCGCACACTAAGTTTTATTATTTAAAGGTACATACGCATCAAAATGCGTATCTCGATTTGAAAATCCTTTTAGATCGATTTTAATGTTGCAATTAAGACTCGATCCAAATGCGAAACATCTTTCGGCTGGCCAGCAAGAACTCACTTTGAGCTACCAAAGCTGTATTTCAAGTGCCCGACCACGCACAGCGGACCCATCTGTCACTGTCGCAAAGCATGTCAGGAAATCCTACGACAAAACCGAAATGGAGTTCCCGCCAGAAAATTATTGCAAAATACTAGAAGCCTCAAAGCACTTTGACCACAGCACGGCACAGGAAATGGCCCACAACTCTCAACGCTGCCCCTTTACTGATCCAAAGTGATTACAGACTTTCCCGCCGGCTCATACTTGTCCACCAAGGTCCATTTTTCACCTTGAGCGCTAAATGGCGCTTCAGACACAAGGAAGGACAAGAAAAACGACTCGTTTCTTTGAGAGGTGCTAGAGACTTAAGGATTTCCGGACTTAATGATGTCTTTCAATCACCATACGGGCCTCATACACGTTGGCTTACACACACGCTACAGAGGCGATGTGTTGCCATAGTGAGCTCACGATAGATAATCGAGCCAGGCATGCGTAAATAATGGTATTTTCATTCAGGTTGTTGGCACTGTTCTGAAGTATTGCAGTCGCATATTCTCACGGCCGAACTGCTTTGAAATAGCTTCGCAATTAAGCTCTGAATGTACAGTCAAAGCACTGGACTCTGCTTTTTTCAGGTGAAATTAGTCAAATTCTTTAGGGTTAGTGCAAATTTGACAAGAGTTTATGATATTATTCGTTGTAGGATAAAATAAGGCAAATCTGAGCAAGAAAAAATAAAAAAGGTCACATAGGCTGGTTATGCTCTCGGCCCTTCAAGTGGGATACTCAGCTCCCATATTTTATTTCAAAGTAAGTGATAATAATCATTTCAGAACGAGTAATGTTTTGTCAATTATCTGTCTTGTGTTCATTCACTGCATGTTAAGTTGATTGTTTCAGTCAATTTGAAACGGATAAAAATTGCAAAATGGGTTGGGTTTTTAAATAAGCCTAAATGGCTTAATGCAATTAGCTGTTCCTTGGGAGCTCCACTGTTAGGCTAGCCTACCTAAATATATTACGACTATAAAATAATATTTTGACTTTGGTCAGCCTACCTTGTGTTCTCTGGTCAAGTTCTCTCATGAGAGTAAAGTTCCTTTGAAGTTCAAATGGAAGGTTTTCAATACCTACAGGTTGGTGACATAACAGTGAATCTTACACATATTCAACATCTATTGATCAATGAGTGGAAAACACGAGTAGGAAACACATTAATAAACGAGTCGTTGTCTTAGAGTTTGTTCCACAAGTTGCAACTTGTTGAATTTCATAGAGCCTTCTCTATTTTCATTAAACAATGTTAAACATGATAAATGGCCTATTTCAACATGGCATCATACACAGTTCAACATTATTTTGTTGAAAAGCAGCCACAACATCTGTGGGTCAACAGTTGTTCATAGGCTTAAGTATCATGACCAAATAAAGCATACGTTTATGTACCACGCATGCACTCAAGCCAATATACTTTTACAGGGAAAACCCGCCAATGTACTTAAACCTTATCATTATATGGATACTCACATAAGAATACTAAAGGATGTGGAAATCAATCCAACATCAACACTTTATAACATAAAAAACCCTCGATATTGCTAATGAGAAAGCATTTCCTTTTTTAGTCAATATTTCGGTATAAACTAAAGTGAACTAAGATTAGCTTAAGTTTAAGTTATATCAAGCTTGTATTAAAGGTTTGCTTGTGATATCAACAACAAATTTGGAACTGACAGTGTGTTCATCAATGATCACTATCAAAACACAGTAATCAGCTGGAAATTATAAACCTTTTTGGCCTATATAGAACTTGTAAACCTTCTACTAAACAAAACTGTCACTTCTCGTTAAGGACTGACCGATATTCTAATCCAAAATGCAAATTAGCGTGAATTCTGGCGGGATATCCGGAGAAATGGCCATGAAATCAAATTCACTTACTATCGAGGTAATGTTCCAGATACATATTCGCCGCCATGGTCTCAACTTGCGGGCAGAATGTTCCCTACTCAACAGCTAGCCTTCAATGAGTGAAAAGACACCTGTTCTTGACAACAAAAAGGACGAATTTTAAGGAAATAATCGTGGATTATGCACGTTTAGCGGCGACGTCACTTCGTTAGCCATTTTTCGATCGAGCCGCCATAACACAGAGAGGAGCATCATGGGATAGACTCACGTGATCTTTGGCGCGCTCACTCGCGAGACTTCACGTGTTCCGCGCGATTTCACCACCAATCAACTGGTATAAGCTTTTCCTACTTTATCTCGTCCAAACTTCCATTTTCTTATTCATGGCTAAAAGCGGGCACTAAACAAATGGTGTGCAGATAGGTACCTATGCCTGAGTACTAACCCTGAAGGCACCTTGGTCAATTTATGGCACAGGAAGCGACAAAACTGAATGATGTTCGTCTCTGAGATCTATTGCAGGGTACCAAAACAGGGTTGTTGAAGACAATGGTGAGAAAATGTCAAATTAAATATGGCGCCGGGTTAATTCGTCAGGACCGTCAGTTCAGTGTCTGTGACTGTAGTCGACGAGTTTGAAAACTGCATTGTATCAATATCACACAAGGTCAACACAAAATCAACTTGTAATAGTCAGTAACTGTAACACCAATTTAACATAAGCTACTTAGGCATCACTGATGGTTTCTCTGCACCGCGCGGGGGGAGAGTCAACCAGCTTAAACTGTAAAGCAAAAAGCGCACCGGCAAAAAGTTGACGGTGAAGTTGTAATTAAGTTATCAAGACCATAATCATCCATGGACGGATTAGATCTTCCGTTTAAACCCGGCTGATTAAAAGCCAGTTACAGGAGCGATCGGTTACGATCTCATTAATGAACGCTTATTAGTTTTATTCGAAGACTTCGGCATCTAAGGGCCACACACGAAATAACGACCTGGCCATGAATACATCTTTCATTTAGTACTAAAATAAAATTGTACACTAGTGTCCACTTGAACTACAAAGTCAAGAATGCTAAATAGCTAAACAGATACTGTACTCGACAAAATAATCCTTTAACTAGGAGTTAGATGAGACTTCTCCTAAAGCATCAAGGCAGGGTCAGGACTACAAGCCAACAAATCAATGACAGGTGCATTTTGTTTTCGTTGGTCTGTATTTTTTTTCTTTTGCCGCAAGAATCACTCAGTTTGTTGTGCTGTTTTCATCGGGGCTGGTCGTCAGGACTAATGTTTTTGACTGATGACGTACTGGAGTAATAAGGGAGGGCGGGACCCCTCTAGTAAGCGACCACTCAAAATGCTAAGAACTGCGATTGCGTAGAAGAGGTGGTGGCTTGACTGAAGACAATAACTCCATTGTCATGCTTGGACAAGTGGTCACTTGACCCATTCACTCCTCTGAGTGCCAATAATCAAAATGAAAGTAAAAAACTGTGAAATATCGAAAAACAACAAGAGAAAATAGATCACTTTCTCTTGAAAAGAAATGATAACATGCAAAAGTACTGCTGAAGAGGTTTCATTTGAATGGTCACACCATAGGATTTAGTCCACAGACTGAAAAAGTTAGAACTACACTACTTGTCTCCATAATTGACTCTGAGAGTGATAGGGTCCCGGATAGGGGTGGTTGCACACAGGGATCCCAGTATATAAGGCTTAGACGTAACTGTTGCAACCGCCCTCTACACCCACACAAAATTAAAAAATAAATAAACGAACTGTGTACCGCATATAAAATTATGGGGCCAGCATATCATAAGCAATCTAGGCATCCAGGGGATTTGAAATCATGATATAATGTAACCGCACGCCCTCAGGAGTCCTGACGCCCTCCAATACTACTTTCAGTTAAAGTTAGTCTTTTTGGTGACTCGAACTATATTTCACGACACTAAAGAATGCAAACTGCTTTAAGCAAGTGAAGCCCTTATATGAAGGTGGGGCTATGTCAGAACAGCTTTCTAAGGTTCAGTAATTCATAACTTGGTATCATAGGGTTCTAGTTCAACTTCTTACTGAATTATGTTGAGGAAACATCTTGCTGGAATGCAAGTTGGCGTCTGACTTTCCATGTTTCCCTGTTTTCCGGCCATGTCTTAGATTCCAGCACTAGATGCGATTTACAAACATAAATATTTCATCAGATGGCACGAGCCCCGTGTTAGTTATAAAAACAAAATACACACTTCAGAAATTCGGCTTTAGACTGCTCTGATCTGGCAGACTGTCTACACCATTAAAAAAACGTTAAATCTTCCATGCTTTACTCCCAAAAGTGGATAATATTCTAAAACAAACAGACTCACACGAAAGAACTTCTCATTTGCCTTCCGACTTGAATGCTCCCATTCGATAAAAGATAAAACTTTCATGTGCAACGTGAAATTTATTAGCACCACAAGAAAGTACTGTTCAATAGCTTTTACTTGAATGGTCAGACATTTAAGGTTTTATTCTGAGACTCAAACATTGGAGCCACATTACACGTCTTAAGAAAGGCTGAAAGACAACACTCATTACAAGGCTGCCGGGACAAAAGAAGGTTTTGAGTCTATCGGATAGCCAACGGTACTTCAAAGGTAGTACTAAAAAAAAAGGTGTTGACTTTCCCGATACAAATTTCCGCATGTAAACAGCCAATCAGTTGAGAGCCTGCAAGAACAAGTGTCCGTTTCTGGTCCCGTTCAATGCCAGATTCTCAACTTTTCTAGGTTCCTCGAGTAAATGTAATCGTTAACATAACGAGCGAATGTGTTTTAAACATATACCATGCACCAGAGAGTTCCAAAAATATTTATTAACTTGTTTTTTTCATCACAAATACAAAAGCCGGATGCTGAACAATTGAATTGATGTTTAGGTTTTCGATCACTCGAAATCCATTACTTACACAGGTCAACATAGCACGAGACTGACTTACCACATTTTGACAAGGTTCTATCTCGAGTGTTCCGGAATGCATTTTAATACAAGAGATCTAGAGTGCTCGTAGCTTTTCCTTAGTTAAACTCCTATTCTAGTATTTCTAGTACTAGTTAATGTGCATATGTCAAATCCTATTATTTACGCTATTAAAATACTCTGATCCCCAAAACTGGTAGGTTATTAACAAAAACAAAACAAAAAACACGACGTCTGAAATACTGGAGTATCCCTACGGTACGGCTACTATAGCCTGTTACCGGCCAGCGCTCAGATTCTCGGCGCGGCACGAGAGAGAAAAAATCGAGAAGGAAAATGGGGACCGCCGGCTACACTTCTCTTCCCTCTATCTGAAAAGCAGCAACATTAAAAAGCGTGCCGAGAAAATTATCCTTCATCCTTGTAAAGAATTCTAGTTCATCACACACAACCTCCAGCAGAGATTCAAAACAAGACTAAAAACCCATGGAATTCAATAATCTGCTATTCATCTGTGGAATGAAAGGCGTTTTACTTATCCAAGCACACTTCAAAAAGGTATAACATTTCAGCACGGATAGGTTACAGTCTAGAAATATTTCTAGAGGAAATTCGTACGTCCAGAATATCTTACTTACAAATATTATTACGCAGTTTAACTGCAAATTGTGCGTATAAAAACATCGTAATAGGCGACTGCTCTATCCGTTTATTGCAAGAAGAGTGTTAAAGTGAAAATATCTTATCCGCACCGTGATATATAGTCCAACAACTCGTGGTTTATACGGCTATATATTTTATGGCATTGTCGACAATTATCCGTAATTTCAACTCAACAACTTCAAATGTTGCTCTAAAACAGCCCTACAAGTCGGAAATGAAATGTTAAAGCGTTATTGAAGAAAATCAAATTGCTAGCGTGATTTCATGATTAACACTTGATCGAGTGAGGTATTTTTAACACAAAAAGTAAACTGGCATGTTGGAATTAAACAAACCCTCAACTTGACCCGACGGATCAAGGGAATCGTGCCACATGTAATGTACACATTTCGCGCGCGGCTGCGTGAGACGCTTTTAAGCAGCCCCGTCTGCACGGCACGCAGGCTTGTTAATTATAAGGTATCTTTATTGAAAATCGGATTTAGAGCCACGTTAGGCTAGACATTCCTGAGTCATAACTTTACTCACTGTAGGACTGACAAACTGACAAAACAAGTGCATTTGTAGGGTTAACTCGTACCAACGTACATGAACGTAGGAAAAGGCGGTAAAACTCGCGATCATGTTCATAAAACTTAATTAATTTATGTATTCTCAAAGAAAAATAGCGGCCATAGTACGCCTCTACTTTGTAGCAATATTCGTTGATCTATAAAAGTGATAAATGTGTAATAAATTTTTCTTTTGAGCTCCCCGTAAGTGTTTTCTTGTGTGTTGACTGCTTTTCAGGCTTCTCTCTCCTCTCGTCGAGGTGAAAAAACGTCGCTCTCGGAAAGGCCTTAGCAAAGAATATTTCTCAGTTCATACAAAGTCTCACTGGCAATTGTTAACATATGCATAATTAATTAGAATACACCATTACACGACACATCTCCTGCGGAATAGCCGGTACCTTACGCATGCGCACAGCCATATCACCCGCGCAGTGGTGAACGTAAATGCTTTCAAATTAACAGACGTACTGTGGCTCATGGGCTTCAACAGCAAGCTTGGGCTTCCTGTGAATAAATCATATATATTTTTTATTCAGTACTGTCCAATTAGAACCGGGACGAAGACAATTTCTGTCCAATGAGTCACATTCTTATACAATCCGATTTCTGTCCTCCCTTACAGAAAGGAAGTCTTGCTCCCGAGGTTATACAGTTGCATTCTTCCGTTTTTCATCTAAGTTATACCATCCGTTCTCTTTTTTCGTGGCTTACCAGCATATATTTCTTGCATGATTTTTTTTTCTTTAAGCAATTCAAGACCTGTATGTAACAAAATTGCCTTCAATACCACGGGCATCTCCTAATCACCGGTTTACAGACGTAGCTGTCACAGTTACAGCTGATTCTGGAGTCAGCCTCACCATCTGCAAACTGAACTGACATATTAATTGTGCTATTAAAATATTTATTTATTCATACTTATTTAATAACGAAATCTAGACATTATTACGCCAGGACTCTCCACCTGTCTTTTTTTTTTCTTTTTCATTGCCTATCTTTAGTCTCGCGCGAGACCTCCATTGGGAGGAATGCGTGGGAGGCTAGCCTACCGTACATGAAATTTTCGTGGGTTTTCCAATGAACTCCCGAAAAATAATCCGCGAAAATCTACTCCATTTATTCAGATCAATGAATTTAAATTAGTAGTGTACAAGTATTTTACGTGTTTTGCCCGAAATGATATATGATGGCTGCGCAGGCTGTAGCCTCTGTTCCTCTTGATTTTTATATATTTTTTTATTACAAATCTTGCAATTAGATAACTGTAGATTTTTTATATATTACTGTATATAGTTTTTAGTTTGCCGAAATGTTTCCCTAATTGGTGTCCCCAAATTAGTAAGGGATTTTTTTCCCTAGCTAGATGGCTTTTTGACACTTTAATAAAGTTTCTATCTATCTAAAAAAACACACCTTATTGTAGCCGCTGAATTGCAATCGAAGACTCGTCACACGAGTATTGTTATACACAAACTAGTACCGTATGTGAAAAACCGACATCCGCGAAAATTTGTTCCCAGCGGTTAAGTCTGAAATTGGAATTCGCGAAAATTTGTTCCCACGAATCGCAAAAAATCGGCAACCCGCGAAATTAAACTCCCGCGAAAATTTCACGCCATGCGGTAGCTTGGGCAATTTTTCCCATTTTTGTTGCGATTGCGGGCGGAAACTGATCACAAATAAGGCGCTGAGTTACCTTTCTTTTCGATCTAGCATGTGACTCTATGGATAAAATTCTCCAGTGTAACAATTTAAGTTAAAGCTAAGTAGCAGCCCTATCTCGTGGTCAAAATTAATCGGTTTTCAATATTTTTCTCAAGAGAATAATGTTATTACTCAATATTTGATACCCGCTTGTTCCCCTGGCAAACTCATTATTACTGTACACGGTATTTAATCTTGACGAAAGCAAAACACATTAGTTCTACATAGTTCTAATAAAAATAAATGATATCGCATCTAGAAATTACATCCGTAAGGTGCCTTCACAAGGAACAGTGAACAACGAAGCGGTTCTGGGCGGCGGCATTTCCCACACATAAGGCGTCCTTGTGTCGACTGCAGCGGAAGAAAAAAGGGCGCCACGGAAGAACAATACATACCACAAAAAAACACATTTACATCTCAAGAACAATCGTTTTGCGGTTGTAATTACGTTTTTCACGCTGAATACTACGTAGTAACTGATAAAGATTGGGTTTCACAAGAAGAAAGAAATCTGTTTCTTTAGTGAAGGACCTGTGCGATGAAGAGGGTGATGGCGATCGCAAAACGTTTTGATTGACTATTCTAAAACTGAGTCGGGAAAACCTTAGTCGGTTTAGCGTCTAATAAATTTTGTTAGCTCTTTTTACATTGATCGTTTGTAGCCAAGTACATAATGTTAGCTCTTTTTAAATTGATCGTTTGTGGCCAAGGTACATACTTTATGACCAGATAACATGACCACACGATGAAAGAAAACTAAAATCTGCATATGTTTGAAGCACAGAACCGTACTATTAAATAAGCCATGATTTACTAACCAAACTGTCCATAAACGCTCTGTTTACGGGAAAAACATCGCGCACGAACGTGGAAAATCACTCAACAAGCTATCAGCCGTCATGAGCAAACAGTAGACTGGCACACGCTACCCGGGCAATAAAACTTGTATTCAAACAACGTTCTGTCCAAAGCTATAGTACTAATCACAACTTATCGCATTTAGCTGTTTGCAGACTGCTTTCCCGTGATAAGCATGGATTCTTGCAGTTATTTCAGTCCTGGGTTGTCGTGCGATAAACCGGATGTGATCACAGCAGGAGATGCTTCGTAACACGGTATTGGTTGGTTTTCGTCTCGCCTTAGGCTGTGTCCGGGGGGAGCTGCTCAAATTCGCCAACTAAGACATATACACATGCAAAATAAGTTTACTAACAATGTGGTAGAAAAAAAGCTGGGATTATTAAAAATGCTGTCTTTCTGGCACAGCAAGTTGTTGATTTTAGCATCTTATATCAAAAGGTTAATTCTAAAAAAATTTCGATTAAAAATGTACCTAAAAAAGCACCAGAATTTTTTTATCACTTAAATCTTAATACCATTACCAAAGATACAATTTGATCAGAACACATAAAATAAAACGAGGTCATTATTGATTCATATGATAACAAAAAATACGTATCATTTGTTACACGGCACTTTAAATCATTTGCCTAGCCCAGTACGGTTGCAGAAAGAAATCAGTGGGTCTTATCAGTTAAAATGTTGCCATTCTAACAGCAGTTCTTTGCTGAGCTCTTAAGTGCAATGAAGCGCAACCCCATTTATGCACGTAAATCTACGCCCTCTCCCCCTGAAAACAGAGTAAACAAGTGCACGCCCACCGTCCAAAATAAGCGTTTCGGAACGAGAAGAATGTGGGCTGCAGTTATTTTCAGAATAGTGGCTCCATTACATATGAGATAATCAGTTTCAATTTCTGTTTATGTCTGCACGTCGCTAAATGTTTTTCAGTTGGCCCGTCTAGATGCATGCGGAACATTCATTCAAGCGCAAGGCACGACCTTCCCGCTCCTAAAGTTTGACGTAAAAAGTCTCGTCGGCTGTGAATGTGTATCGCCTAAACGGTGTATCCTGACCAGCTGTAGAACGCACTTAAAGATATTGCTCTCTGTTCCGGGTGCATGTCTTTTTCTCAGTTTGTTTATTTGGGTCTCTAGGCAGCGGAGAGCGGGCGCGGTAAACGTTTTCCTTAATTTTACCGTAATTGGTATCGTCGATTCTGTTTTTATTGTGATGTGTTCTGATAAGGAAGAAAGTACATTTAAATTTAAAAACAACCGTGTAAATATAGCAGCGATTCCACAAGAACACGTAAGCTGTGTTTATGTTTTTAGAACCTTTTGTCTGTTTTGTACAGTTTCTTGCGACGACTAGTCGGAAATCTAGAAGATGAGTTTTTATGGTTTTTGTTAAATAAACATAAAGCAAAACATATTCAGTGGATTTATGTTATCCAACTTTATTTCAGACAAGTCGAATATTTTTTATTAAGAAAACACTCATCACATCGCTTACTTAACACACGGTTTTTCTCGTTGAGTTCCTTCCGTTCTTTTCGCACTTCGAAGCCATTAAAAGCTTTTGTCTCTTTCTACAGCAAAATAAATGATCTCAGAAAGCGGCTGACGATGTTTCTAATCTTAGCCGTGATCTCAAACGAACAAAATGCAAATTCCTTGCGGAATGTGTGTCGGAAATTTCCAGCCGAATCCCCGAAAACAATAGACAACAATGGAAACAAAAGTCCACAACACGTGAACAAGCCAATAGCACGACGGTTCAGTGACGTAAATATCAACCAATCACAACTGCTGCCAAACCCACACAGTTTATTAGTAACGCGCGAAAACACACATGGTTACCAGCAATGAGTAAGTTCGAGCGGGAATCGTGTTTGATGCGTACAGTGGTTAGGAAATTTCTCCAAGGCTTGAAATGAAATGGGAATAAACTGGCAAGTGTCCGGTTGTTTTGAGGAAAGGCATTTCACGAAGGAGCAAAATACTCGATACTAAATTGAACTCGAAACCCAACACCGCCACTTATCGACCTGCAGTATTCTAACCGGAAGGCTCCGAGCAAACGTAATTGTTGTAGTGAAGTGACTTGACTGTTCTCTATATGATGGATTCTCAGCGTAAAAGGGTACAGCACAAAGATAGCTTGAACTGGAGGTCTCCTCCGAGCCCGTGCGGGCCTTCGTCGCCTCAATCACCTCCTCCTTTAGAAGTGAGAGGCAAGAGCCTCTCGCTTAAGAAGGTCAACCCGCCATCATTGTTAACGCCGATCAGAGAAAGCGGGGCAAAGGAGTTATCGAAAAGAGGCCGCAAACAAAGACTATTACTCTCCCAAGCTGGGAATCTAACGCTTAAGCGAAGAGAAACGTCCCCGGATTTCAATAGACTTGAAGCCCGGTTAAAACCGAAGCGAGGTAAGTTTGTGTTCAAACGATGCCTGTCTCTGCAATCGCTGCAAAGTATCCTGCCCACAACTGGCTCTCATTGCTTGATTTGATACATGAATCATAGCTGCGTTTGGTACATTGTGGTATTTTCACCAAGATTTCACTAAATCATAGTTTATTTTTAAAATAACCGATCGGTGGGCGATATTTTGTGGTTGGGGTGTGATAATTTACCACTAACAAGGCTATAAACGAATTTGACCGTGTTCGCTTCACAATGGCGACAACATAGTACCCTTCGGCAACGCAGCTTTATCGCATCTCATTTATTTTCAAATAGAGGTAGCCTGTTTGCGGTGACATTCTGTATTTACGGCTTTCTGTACAGAATGAGATGTTGGCCTATGACTAGCTTACCAATCAGTGAAGTCCTTGTATACGTGACTTGAGGCATTGCGTGTTCGCGCTTTGGGAATTGTTATTAATGGTGTACGAATAGTTAACCCTTGCGGTGGAAAAAGTCTATTACGCTTTACTTTTCAATGGCCTCGCGGCTCCCAAAGTTTCGAAACACAAGAATGCTAATCTAAACACGAATTGCGTTTCTTTTTTCGTTTACCTAACAAACATATTTTTCTTGAAAATCGCTTTATATATTGTGGTAGTATTTACTTGTGGCTCTTTGTTTTATATAAACATTTCACTTCCACAGAGGGTCGTCGGTTGCATGACTCGACGTTCGCATTGTTGATATGCCGGTCAGGCCACTAACCATCTCATTGTCCGTATACCAACAATCTTACATGCGGCATAGGCTGATAAGCGCTGTCTAACCTTTGTATCTCACAATACACCGCCTTTCAAGCTCCGTTTTATAATCCTTCCAAGCATGAACCAGTAGCTGATGTGCATGTCACTAACCTACTGCAATTAAATAATATGCATACGACTAAACGGGTCTTCCCATAAGGACCGTTTGTACTCAAAGCAATATCCTTGATAATTTAGTGATCCTTCCTTTTTTCGTGACTTCGTTCATTTAACGTGCTAAATCAGTTTTCAGCACCTCGAAGACGCGTTAAAATTCCTCTCGTGACCGAAGCAGACATTTTGCCTGTCATGCAAATCACTAAACAATCATAACAAATCGCTTCTACATCATGTTGCCCCCCAGGTTTAAACATTTTGAAAACATTATTTTATACAAATATACTTTGATAACTCAATAATTCAAACCGAGAATCGAGTTTCACCATAACAACAACCGTGAAAGTAACAAGTGCAGCAAATCTGTCGAATCAACAGCTGCAAACAAGCGACGAAGCGAAGAAAGTGCAAAGTTTGCACCACCGCACACAAAGGCGTTGAGCAGGGTTCTTTTCAAGTTAATGATGGATAAATGAACACATAATATCAATGTATATATGCTGCACAGCGATATACTTCGTATTCTTAAGCTCATGAAACGGTTTTACTTCGCTATATAATATCGGCGGAGCTTCAAACATTTCGCCAATATTGCGAAACTAAGGAATCGGAGAAAGTAAAGCATGAAGAACATTTATTATAATGAATGGTGCTCGATAGTTTCAATTATTAGTATTCACAATTACGCAGAATATAATGACAGACTCCATGATTTATTTCTAGTTTTTATCTGGTGGACATTCGTGTGGCAAGTCATGATTTTTAGCCAAGAGAATTTAGTGTCAATGGTCAAGAAGTTATCCAAATAAGTTAAACCTACTCACTGAACACTATAAGACCGGCAGGTCTGAGAGGCCATCATTAAATGTTTCAGCTAGACATGATTTGTTTTATTTTATCTTCCGGTGCAGACTGACAAAAGGTTTACAAGGATGAAAAGGCGATTTGTGGTCACTTTTCATCAGATCCATCTTTCAAAAGTTCAATAGCAGTTTTAAAATTTAAGTGTGCATGCCATAAGCAGAAAAATAGAACAATCTGAAATTTGCAAGTTTATTGGTAAACGTGATATTAAGTTGCAGATCTATATTTTAAAATTGAAGCAGGCATATTCAATCCATGCATGAGATAAATGACTCTGTCTCTGGTTAAAAATAAAGTGATTCAAACAAATCCTTGTTTTCCCCATCCTGATATCAAATCACAGGCCACGAATATCCACATTTTGGTTTTCAGAAATATTCCAGTCAAATTTTCTTAACATAAAAATGTTCAGACCTCAATAAAAAAGATAGGAAATATTTATTTCATCAAAAGAAATTTGTGTGACTGTTGCCTAATCTTTGGATTCTAATCCCAACTGCTTCCAAACCTTAATATTGTTGTTTTTGAAGATTTTGCTCAACTTGGAATGCTATTATTCTGTGTATAAACCAATGTTAGTATCAGTTACCTGATATATCTCTTTGATATTTTTTATTCCTGCCTTTGCTGTTCTATCGGTTGTCATGATGAAGTTTCAAGTGCGATGCTTTAAAGAATGGAACACTCAAGTTCAAACAACATGATACAGTACACCAACTATATGAATTACATCAATGAGAAATATTTCATATCTTTTCTTCGCTGTTAACTTAAAATGGTACTTGAGGGAAGTTATGTTACCTGTGTAACACCCAACAACCATTCTTATTTGAAGTGTTGTTGTCTTGATATTAGCTTGAAGAAGGAACTAGTACCTCTTATAATTGTTATGAATGGTTAAGAGATCAAAGTTAGGATTAAATGCTAATATAGAGTTGATGGAGTTGTGATCTACAGCTGTACATAGAATTGCAGCTTATGTGCATGAGATCGCGAGCCTTTCTGAGCTTCAACTTCCTTTTCCTGAGCTTACAAATAACAAGCTTCAAAACAATGTTTTAGGATTAAATTTTTGCAATTCCCAGGTGTGCATACTTTGTGGTGAAGTTACATGGTGTTATATCAGCCTTAGGTTTTATGGTAACAGAAACCTTAACGGTTAGTGATGTTAGGTGTGGCATGATCAATAGAGGACTTAGCCAGACTGTCTGGCTAGATTTCCCTCAGTGTCAATATATTATACATTACAATATTATCTGTCTACAAGCATCCATGCTCAAACTAACTGCAGTTTAACAGATGTGAAAGTGCTCAATCATGTACCTTATCATATCTGAGGTATAGTAAATTATCCTTTTTGAAAAGTTAAATGCAGCAGGAAAAAAAGTATTTGCACAGGGTTATTTAGTGTATGTAACGTGTGGAGGACAGACCTGTTTCTTAACTTGCAATTTTGATGTGATTATTTTTGCAGAGTACAACAAATATATTTGATTTTTCATCCAAATTAGGAAACTCCTGGGCAAATCAAAAATAGAACTTCTTTAGATAATATTGTTCAATATCAAAACTAGTGATAAATAGGGAAGGTCACGTTCTAAACTTCCATAAGTGTTGCGGCCAAGAAGCCTTAGACATCACTGATGGGAATCACTAGTTGTGGAAAATGCTGCTACATTGAACACAACACGTTATAACTTTAATTTGTTTAGCTAAGTCACTGAAAGCAGAAGTCTTTTATGACATCTCTACAACTGTTAAACAACAGTGTACTCCTCACATGAGCTAATCAACTACTTCCTTTGCCTGTATGAGGTTGCACACAAAGCCTAAAAAGAAACTATATTTCCAACGAAAAGAAGGTTGGTTAAATCATTAAACCTTTTTTGATAAAATCTTAGATTATAATCATGATCGACTTAGGCCTGAATATAATAATGAACTCCGGCTAAATTGTTCATCCTGCAATTTAAGTTAAACATAATTTGGGTGAAAATGTGTGATACATTAAACATTTCCAACCAACATTCGCAACAAACATGAAAGTTTGATCAATCAGCTGTTGGATGAAGATAATTTTGTTTGATTATTATTCAGAGCTTTTAAGATGATTACATACATGTAGAGGTTATTCAGTGAAAAGTTGCATAATATGGCAGGGTATTTTTATGAGTCAGTTTTTTTTTGAGCTTTTATTATATATATTAGCTAGAAAAAATAATATTGACTAGTATAGAAATGCCCAGCCATATTACACAACTTTCTGCTGGATAAATTGTTTATAACTTTCAATTTGAGGGTCACCTTCTCCCAAATCTTAAAGTTTCTGAAAGTGTTTTCCTGAATATGCGGTCAGAAGAGTGTAATAATGTGTCAAATTTGCACTCTGCAATGCTATGCGATATAATAAAAGCATGTAAACTCAGGAGCAGGGCTAAATATGCCAAGACTAAGCTGAATTTTCATTTTACATCTGCCAGGTCCTCTTCCTATGAGAATGAGAGCTCTTCCTCAATCATTCTGGCAAGAGCCAAAGGACATCCAAAATAGCTCAATGAGCACAGAAGGGACATTGCAATCATTACCACCGTTATTCCATAATGCCAACAACACGAGTTACGACGTAAGCAAAGTAAGGCCAGTAACTCCTCCAGAAGAAAAGCTTCTGCCACGACCTCCCAAGGAGCCTAAACTGGTTATCACCTCTCCACAAGAGCAACTTTTAAAACTATTTGAGACTGTAGAGGAGGACAAGACAAAGAAGTTTGTTATCCGAAGAGGAAGGTAAGACTTTAATTAAACCTAATATTATGGTTACTGTAATAATCCATAAGACAGTTTCAGACTTATAAGTACCTTAATGTACTCTTTGCACCTCAGGCAAAAGCTATAAAACCTGGAATCACATTATTGTACAATATAATTGTATTATTGGCTAATCGGTGATTTTGAAAATGTTAAAATATGCATATTTCCTGACCCTTTCCTGATATTATCCACAATAAGACACCAGAGGCTGTACTGAAGACTCTAAGAAATTTATTTTGTCCAAAACGATCTACAGATGATTTGTGCAAGATTTTGCTAGAGCCATGGCAGATGTGCCTGCATTATTTTGATAACATGAGACCTTCTTATTGTTACAATAAAGTCCTTTAGATTTGTGTATTGTAGAAAGGGAAGTTGATAGAAAGCATAACATAGCAAGGTAAAGGTCACTTAAACAATAGACATCCAAGTCCAAAGAAAACGTTAAAAGAAGTAGGGTTGCAAGGTCATCTTTAGAAACAATGGAATATACCTTAGTCATCACATGCTAGTGATAAATAACAGATTTCTTGTATAATTTCTGACACATGTTCATTATGAGAATTCTGTAATTTAATCACAGCTGTATCTACTAATAATATTAATGTACTGAAACGGTTTATCAAGGTATTATCTGATTGGCTCCTTCAAATCTCTTGTATGTAGTAAGGCACAAGCTGTACAAACTGGTATAAACAAGGGCAATACAATGAAAGCAATCGATCATAAAGTATGATTTCGATTGATATTATTTTAGCAATACCTTCATTGAAGGGAACAATGCAGCAGCACAAATATGTCATGCAGTTTCTCAAGTCATTTGTTGTCTGTCATTAGCTGCTGAAACAAAAACAAAAAATATTTGAAATTTAAGTCTTGGGATTTCTAATTATTATTATTGATTGAGACATAGCAATTAATAAGAGTAATAAGAGAGATTACAATATTAACTTTTTTACCAAAATTGGCCACAGTCAGGTAAACGTACGTGATCAGCTGATTTAGGTCATTGACTGACACTGGCTGCAGCACACACTAGAGGAGTCAACTGGGTTACCTCCAATTTATTAATTAATTAAAAATAACTGGTTTAAAAAATATACTAATGCAGCCACATATTTGGAGTGCTGACCAACTTTTAACCGGGTTGTGCAAATTAATCTAAAAACAATTCATTTCTTTAACTGTTCAGTTTTTTTAAACTAAACCACAGCTAGGTACATGTAGTTTAAGGCAGGTTAACTTTTCTGATCTGTCAATCATCACCGCCTTTGTGGTAATTAGTCTTTCCACTTTGCCATTGGCATTGGATTGAAGCGAGTGTTCTGTTTTGCCATATAAAACAGGACAAGAATTTAAAAGAGCTCTCAGAAAGACTGTTTCATCCAGAAGTGTTCTTTCCAACAGCCATGTATAATTTGTAGGGTTTCTGTTTATCCTTTCTAACCACTGTTGGTTTTCTGAGTAGTGCGTCAGGAGCCAAGCTTGTGGATGATTCTCATGCAAAATCAACAACATGTTCTCAAATTTTACAAAATGTTATAATTAGAATTTCACAGGTCTTACAGCAGTCTCATTTGTTTGAGTGCTTCTCCATGTCTTGGAGTCTTGATTTTTTCATAAAGCCATTTAAGAGTCTCAAACAGGGTCTCTTGAGTGTACCATTCGCCACCCCTTGCATTTGATATTTGTGTACAGCGCTTCAGAAACAAGAGGAACTTTATTTTGTTTTTTAACCAAGTTACTTAAAAAATAACCCAGTTACATGAAATTGCCACAGCCACTATTCTAGCTTTAATTATATAGTAAATCTTCAAAAATAGTTGTTAGGATACTTTGCAACTAGGGATTTGTAATAACTCAACAATATTGTGTTAATTACAAATGTTAATTAATGCTACTTGGAATTTTGTGACAGCGTTCATTTATAGGCATACACATGTATAAATTACGAAGCATGCACTGATATTAAGACTTTGCTTTGAATGAGGTGAAGATGTTGGCTTCAGTAAAATATATACTTTTCCGGCACTCCATGTCCTAAAAAGGCATGGAAACATGAGAATCAATTAAGTGAATATTCATAAAATTATACATGACTGAAGCTAAGAAGGTTTTAATCTCTTCTTCTCTTACCATTTAAACTCCTGGTGAGTTTGTATGAAGTGTTGTCATAATGGCTTTGTCAATACATGTATGTACATTGTACTCATGAATACATAAAATAATTTTTATTGTGCTGTTATCTGAATGATATGGTTGAATGCCTCTACAGCTTTGTTTGTATGTGTGGCCAAGAACATATATCTAATCAAAAATAGAGCCCTGAGAACTGCAAAATATTCGATTTTTTTAGGGACAGTAGTTAATAATTAATTTTTATTGAACTTTTGAAACCAATTTGAACCAGGTAAAATACCTCAGCTCATCACGATTCTTGTTGGCTCAACGTTAATCCAGTTATCGGAAGGCACGAGTTAGATTCTCATTGAGGACTCAGATTTTTTGTTGTCCCGTGATCACTTTTGTCTTGTACATGTTATAATTTCTATCATAGCTTCAACTTCCTTCAACTTTATTCATGTGGTGTATAACGTACACTGATCAATACATGTACCTTTTATATGGTGTGAACACATGGTTTGTAGTGGTAGACAGGAAAACAGAAGTAGACCAGGCAGCATGGGCCAGAGATGTTTTTTTTTTTTTAAATCCAATAATATTAGGTTAAGTATTTAGGCAGCAAATAATCAGGCAGCAGGGGGTGGAACAATTATTCATAAACAAATTTATTGATGTCTGAAAGATAGCTTAACGTACCTAGACACCTAAATGATAATGCTGGTGTGACCCTTTAACACTTTTCATTTCTGACATGGTTAAAAAAATATGATATTAATAATAAATTATGATCATATGCACATTTTTCTGTTATGCAAAAAAAGTATTAATTTAAAATTTTCTTTATCTGTTAGACCAAGAAGAGCTCAGTCAGATTTAACCGCTCTATCTTTGCCAAAACTTGAGGAGGACCCATGTATGATGACAAGCCTTGCAGAAAAGATGTTTCCGCAGCTTTCTCTTGAGCACAAACAGACAACTGGTGCTAACACATCACTTTCCTGTGTATCAGTTCATGACGGGGACAAATCCGTACAACTGCCTTCCCTGAACGTGGAGCAGAATTACTCACAGATGTTATCTGAGATTGTTGCTCACTTTTAAAGATTCATCAGAAAAGTGGACAGTTAGAATGGGCATTATATTGCTTTTGACTGTAACAGACAGATGTACAGTCCATTATGCAACCCTACGCGGGGTTAGATACTCAATACATTGGCAACCTGGTGCCTGTTTTTGTCAGATACATGTACACATTACAATATCAAGTAAGTTCATTGATGCAATTTGCATGTGAAGACTTCTTGTATGGTTTAGTTAGTAGTTTATAGTGAGAAATAGGGGAAAGGTGTTGTGGCAATTGCAGAGTTCATTCAAAAGTCTGAAAACAGCAAATGACTCCTGAACAGGCTTTTAGCCAGAAATTGAAAAGTGGGCATCCTGAAGATATTTCCCATCATAATTTGTTGAAGGATTAGGTGCAATTTTCATGAATTTCTTCAAAAAGTGGGCGTCCTATGGATGCCTGGACACCCTGCTGACTAAAAGCTTGCTCCTGAACAAAAACTCTTGTTTGTGTAACTGTACATGATTTGGCATGGACACTATTCATGAACAATATTTTTTAAAACCATCTGCACCAGGTGATGACTGAAGGTGTGTTAGTGCCATGTTGAATATAACATTGGTATAAAGGCTGCTCAGTTCTTTAGAAGTAACTGAAAGAGTGAATTATAATTATTACAATCACATTGGCTTCATGTTTACATTTTGGTACATTACTGTTGTGCTAATAGTCATTACCCAGGCAATATTATTGTGGTCGTAACTTGCCGTGAAGAGAGTAGGAACTTATCTAATGTAAGACCAAGAAATTCCATAATCGGTGTTGCATATGCCACATAAATAAAATTGGTCTTACTGTTAGTGTAGGAATTCGATTCTCCAATTTTAAGAGGTAATTCCTATACAAGAATTATACAATTAAACCGTGTCAAAATATGTGTAAATGAATTCTCTATACCATATGAATTCTTAAGCTCTTTTAAAAAAAAATTGAAAAATTTATGTTTGTTGTTTGTTTACAAGTGTATATTAACCCTTTCACTTCCAAAACAAAGCAAATTACAAGCAAACAGCACATTGTCAAAGTGCTACTCAATTAATCTCATTTAAATAGCTGCACTCTTAAAGATATTTTCATCCACACACTCAAAACTCATTGTAAAACCTCAACCATAGTACATAACTTGAGATAATTTTGTAATGTTCCTATTTATACAGGGTAAAAAAAGCTGTTTTTCTGAATGTAAAAGTGAAAGGGTTTTTCATGCAGACCATAATCCTTTACATGTATGCATTGCTTTAAACAGCAGATATAACCCAAAAGTGGCATTCCATTTAAAAGGAGAGTTCAAGTCAAATAATTGTTGCCTATATATATTATATCCCAAGGATATTTTTCAATTTATTAAAGGCAATGGAAATTCATTTCAAGTGTAATTTATTTTGAATATGAAAATTAATAATTAGTTTCTTAACAACATGATTATTTCCACAATATTTTTTTGTGCAAAATATAATTTGGTTTGCTTAATGTGTTGAGATGTGTGAGGTTTTTTTAAAAACTTTGCTTTGTTGCTTTTAAATTTAGCCACATACATGTGTATACAGGACTGTCATTTAAGCGTTTGAGGTTGCCAGCTACGCATCTTTGAGTTGTTGTCATCTTCCCAGCTACCAATGACAGCACTGATATACAATGTTACAGTCACATTTGATGACATTATCTTATTAAAACCTGTTATGTATGCAAAACTGATAACATTCCAGGCTAAACCCTTTTCCTTAATAGCCATGGGTTATTTGTCTGAATTCACTGCTAAATGTTCTGCGAACCTTACAAAAAGCCAACTATTTAATCTTTTCTTTGCAGTGTGGAGTATATTCTAATTAATGAAATAATATTAAATATTATTATTAAAGGTAGATACTGATGTAAGTTAGCTATCATGTATTTTTTTAAAGAACATGTTAAATGATGGAATATATTAAAATGGGAATGTAAAAGGGTCTTAGATAAATTAGAGACCAAAACAGTTGAAGTTGTATATATGTACATGTTAATATGTTTGTAAATAAAGAAGCGTTCTTTTTTAACGACTTGTTTAAGTTATTTCATGTTCACGTGGGAGGGTGGGAGGGGTTACCCACAAAACTAATAAAAGACCACCAGTGGGGTAATCTTGTTTACAATACACTTACATGTTATTTTGGTCAGACAATGCGATTGTGTGAATTGGGATTATTACAATGCAGACACCAAAATGACCATTAAAATACATAAATTATGTACTATACATTCCTTTGTTAACAATTAACTTCAATGTTCATTATGGGATGCTTGGGGTAAAATCAATATAGCTTTTTATCGGTAAAAAGGTCTGTAATAAAAGATGTAAACTAGATTGAATTGATTGCAAAATGTTGTTAGACAAAACAGTTTGATTCCATATCCATATACTTTTAGTTTTATAGGATCAGTGTTAGCATGTTACAGTTTAGTTGTGTTTATAATAGTACTGAACGGAGTGGAATTGTTTTCTCTAGGAAGCACTAGTAATTAACACCAAACAGACCATTTTTTCCCTCAGCCATCCCACATATTTAGGGAACAGGAAACTTTATGAAGGATTTCACCCGTGACATAATATTTCAGTTGTTTATACATTGCATTTAAGCCAATATTAAAAAGAATGCCTTTATTAAATAATAACTGGAGTGAAGGCCTAGTAAATGTTTGTAGCTTCTTTAGTAGCCGCTATGAAAATAAAAATTAGAAACCAGTGAAGAAGCTTAAGCTTTAAGTCCTGAGATTTTATGAGCTTATCTTTTGATTTTCGTGGTGCAAACATCACTTTCATAAAAGAAAAGGATGTTTATTTTAAAAAAATTCTCAATGAGAATTACACTATAACAAATAATGACTTTTAAGAGTTAATGGTGTGTGTGCTAAGAGGAAGGCTCGTTGCAATAGCCCTCCACATCACGACTCAGACACCAATAAAATACCCAATTTTTTGGCCTTTTTGATGAGCTTCATGCTAAATATTTTAAACTAAAAATTCCCTTTATCGAATACAGTAAAATTGAACTCCGTTGATTCATCTGTTTCTAAATATTTACCTAGCATAACGCAATTGTATTAGAAAAATATGCGAGAAGAAAAATCTTTCACTTACGTTTCAACGGAACTCCACCTGAACCAAAACAACAAGGTAGCAATTTGACAATTTTACCCTTCGGTATCTTGAACTTCTCTTGCACGCAATCTAACCTACGTTCTGATTGGTCGGAGAATATAACAACGATGTTGATTGGTTGATTCGTGGCTCTAGCGGCGGCGGGAACGATTTTTATGCATGATTAAAACATTCCGACGGCCAAAGTCTGTTTTTATAAATATCCCGTAAATTATTGACTGTATTTCAAATACCCCTCACTCTTGTTCACAGCTAGCGCGCCTAGCGGCTTTCGGCATTAATAGTGTTGAATAAAAAAAATAAAACCCGGGCTGACTGCTCGACTCTTGAAGTTTCTTGAGAAAATATTCCATCTACTTTTTACATAAATTTTAGAGTCGTTGAAGTGTTTGATGACATCACACCAACTAATTAAATTATATTTCAATACTCTAGCATTAACAAGAAGAAATAACTTTTATTAAAAGCTATTTTTTAAAGGTGTTGAGCAATTATTTCAACAAATGAATCGATACCCACAATACAGTCACAAAGGACAGTTGGAGCCATTGCAATTGTCGCTTTGAGATTGTCCTGGTGGGCTCCTGAAAGAATGAAGTGCAGCCAGACTATTCGATACTCTTGTTTTAAGGAGGATGCGTTTATCACAAGGCAGGTCACAGGCAGACACAAAGAAACTGTGCGCTGCATCGGTGAGGAACTCACCGACTACTGATCACGAATGACACATGATTCACGGGGGGTGACAACTCTAAGAAGGCCTGTTTCGGGAGAAAAGCAAAATTCTTCCGGGAATCTGGAGATTTTGCCGGGAATCGGGAGACTCGAAAAATTTTCGGGGAAACATGACATAATGTTGTTAAAATTTCGGGAAGTTTGAAATTATTGCGAATATGTCTCCGAAAAAATCGGGAAGATATTCCAAATTTTCGGGACAACTTTCAGTTCCACACAGTATTGCTCAAACAGCGTTTGTTAGAGTTGTCACCCGCCATATGATTCACTATAAAAAGTGTTCACACGGGGCTGCGCATTACGCGAGTCATGATGCGAACATGTTTATTCTGAGCTGTTTGAACCGACTACCCGCACGACGCCTAGTTTCGCCGTCTATTAATGCTGTGTTCACAGTACGTACAGAAACACCTCGAAGGCGAATACGAGATCAAAACGGACCCGGAGGTACGGCCATTCAACCTTACCACACCACGTCGTATTCCAATTCCGCAGCTTCCAAGCGTGAAAGAAGAGATACGCCGGATGGAAGAACTTGGTGTCATTGAACAAATTGACGAACCGACCGATTGGTGCTCTCCGATGGTTGTGGTGCCGAAAAGCAACGGCAAAGTAAGAATATGTGGTGATTTCATACAGCTCAATAAAGCCGTCCAGAGAGAAAACCACCCGATGCCAACGACAGAACAGACACTCGGGAAATTAGCAGGAGCTAAAGTCGTTTCGAAGTTGGATGCTAATTCCGGGTTTTGGCAGAGGAAACTTGCAGCTGAGTCCAAGAAACTCACCACCTTCATCACTCCGTGGGGAAGATACTGTTATACAAGACTACCGTTCGGGATTTCGTCGGCCCCAGAACATTTTCAGAGAACCATGCAACGCGTCCTCGAAGGACTCGAGGGTGTGGAGTGTCAAACAGACGACATACTGGTCTATGGCGAGAATCAAGCTCAGCATGACGAGAGATTGGAAGCGGTCCTCAAGAGACTGGAAGAAGCGAACGTGACCCTTAATCTGGAGAAATGCGAGTTCTCTAAGGAGACCGTTGTGTTCCTTGGAAATTTAGTGGGAAAACACGGAATCCAGGTTGACCCCCGCAAAGTGTCAGCCGTTAAGGACATAAAGGAACCAACCAACGTCAGTGAGCTGAGGCGATTTCTGGGGATGGCAAATCAACTGGGAAAATACATTCCCCATTTGGCCAGCATCAACCAACCTCTGAGAGATCTCCTCAGTCAGAAGAATGCCTGGCTGTGGAGCGATGCTCAGCAAGATGCCTTCGATAGAATTAAAGGTGCCCTTGTCTCAGCACCAGCACTGGCCATTTATGACCCAAGGAGAAAGACAACAGTGTCGGCAGATGCTTCCTCTTATGGCCTCGGAGCGGTGCTCACTCAAGAGCAGGATGATGGAGAAAGCAAAGCAGTGGCGTTCATATCAAGGGCTCTGACACCGGTGGAATGCAGATATGCCCAGATTGAGAAGGAAGCCCTCGCGACTACATGGGCGTGCGAGAGGCTATCAGACTACCTGATTGGAAAGTCATTTCACATAGAGACGGATCACAAGCCTCTCGTACCACTACTGGGATCCAAGAATTTGGACGAGATGCCGCCACGCATACAACGTCTGAGGTTGAGGTTGATGAAGTTTCATTATACCATATCGCACGTCCCCGGAAAGGAACTCGTGGCTGCTGATACCCTGTCACGCGCTCCAGTTGAATCACCACCAAGCCAGAGTGGAGGGGAAGAAGAAATAAATTTGTATGTTGACAGTATTCTGGCCCAGTTGCCAGCGTCAGACATCCGTCTGCGTGAAATCAGAGAGCGTCAAGAGGAAGATGAAGTCTGCCAACAGTTGACCGAATATATCAGAGAAGGTTGGCCAGATAAGCACAGACTTCCAAGTGCAGTTAAGCCCTATTGGTCCGTGAGAGGTGAAATTACTATGAACCATGGATTACTTCTGAAGTCTTCAAGGATCATTATTCCATCCAGCCTGAGGCTCGAGATGCTGGATTGTATCCATGAAGGTCACCAGGGAATCGCCAAGTGTCGCCAACGCACAAAGTCGTCTATTTGGTGGCCTGGTTTAAGTCGACAACTGGAAGATATGATCCAATCCTGTCGCAAGTGTGTGGAGCACAGAGTCCAACGACCTGAACCGCTTATTCCGTCTGCTGTCCCAGACCGTCCCTGGCAGGTACTTGGAACGGATCTATTTACCCTGAAGGGTCGCACCTATCTCTTGGTGATTGATTACCGGTCCCGCTATGTCGAAGTGTCAATCCTGTTGTCTTCACAAACGTCTCACGAAGTCATCCGAGCCCTAAAGTCGATATTTGCACGTCATGGGATACCGGAAGTTGTGCGTTCAGATAACGGGCCCCAGTACGACTCTTCCCAGTTCACGAAATTTGCCAAGGAATGGGGATTTCAACATGTTACGAGTAGTCCTCGATATGCTCAATCAAATGGCGAAGTCGAAAGAAGTGTGCAAACTGTCAAGAATCTCCTCAAGAAGGAGGATGACCCCACAAAAGCCCTGATGGCGTATCGCTCAACACCACTGGAGTGTGGCTACAGTCCTGCACAATTGCTATTTGGACGCAAGCTACGCACTACAGTTCCTACTACACCAGTGGAACTCGCTCCTAAGTGGCCAGACTTCGGTGAGCTAAAGCTGTGCGAAGAGGAGTCGAAGCAGCGACAGAGCGATCACTTCAATATCCGCCATCGTGCTCGACCCTTACGAGAATTGTTACCAGGAGAACAAGTATGGATTCGGGACATGAAGGTACCCGCTACTACAGTTCAGACGACATGCCTGCCTCGGTCCTACATTGTCCAGACTCCTGTAGGAACGCCAGTGAGAAGAAACCGTCGTGATCTGATTCCCTTGAGTCCAGCGACAACACCGGATGCAGAAAACCACGTGCAGCCCAGCCCCATCAAACCAGTGACCAGCCCCGTCAGACCAGTGAGAAGAAACCACCGTTGTTTGGCTTCCTTGGATCCAGCAACAACGGCTGAAGCAGGACACACCGTGCAGCCCAGCAAACCAATTGTCCGTACCAGCGTGTCAAGTTCTGGACTGGAAAAAGCCCCAGCTGGTCTGAAGCCTGTTGTCACTACGCGAGCTGGCCGGCACGTAAAGCCGCCAACCAGACTGAACCTATAACAGCACCGTAGCTTAAGACTGATTTGTCCGACATGATTTATTTACAATAACAGTTAAGTCCCTTGTTGTTAGGGGAGATGTTGTGTAATCGAAGTAATATGCTAATTACAGTAATATGCTAATCGAAGTTGCATGTTGTGATATGACGGTTTATATGCTAATTAGGATCTTATAGCGAACGCACGGGTTCGTTCGAGTCAGTTGGCGATTAAACTTGTTACTACTCAGAGCTCCTTGTCTCGTCCTTGAAAGTTGAACTCAACAATTAGCACCGAAACATGTTTAGAGTAAACATGTTTAGAGTAAACATGTTTAGAGTAAACATGTTTAGAGTAAACATGTTTAGAGTAAACATGTTTCAACGAAACACGTTTTCCGTAAACATGTTTGCATTTCCACTGTTCGCATTAGTTGTTAATTTCACAACACGCTTCACGCCTGCATCTATAATTTATGCTGTTTAACGAAACAAGCATATGATAATAAAGCTCGGATAAAATCTTTATAATCACACATGAACCGAAAATAAAATAAAGCTTGAACTTGCTGTTGCATGATTTGTGGTTTTATTTCGCTTGTCAAGCCCTTCGGGAACGAAGGGCATTGCAGCGTTCAACAATGGAGACAACATTTGCGCTTAGGCCCCGTCCACACGTATCCGTTTTCGTTTGAAAACGCAAAAGTTTCTTTCCGTTTTTCAAAATCTCTCCGTCCACGTGTAGCGTTTTCGAATCGTTTTTGCCTGTCCACACTTATACCATTCTCGTCCCCAGAGCTCCACGGTTTTTTTTACCGCTGACCAAACGAAACGAAGGCTCAGGGGACGAGAATGCACTTATGCGCAAAAACGACTGAAAACGCTTCAAATGCCTCTAAAGAGCATGCGCGCCACTGATTTTAGCCGAGCCTGCGAGTTGTTTGTGGCTTTTCATCGCTTTTATCGCATGCGCAGTGGACTGAATTCGACCCCTTGACGTCATCGTTTTCGAAAAGTTCCGTTTTCGGGTGTCCACACGAGAACGCGAAAACACCGTTTTCAAAGCGTTTTCAAAAGTTTCCGTTTTCATCGGATACGTGTGGACGGGAAGCGAAAACGGAAAAAAACTTTTGCGTTTTCAAACGAAAACGGATACGTGTGGACGGGGCCTTAAGGTCGCGGGGGATACATGGCCATGAATAAATTCATAAGGCAAAATTTTGGCAGGGGTGTCACTTTAAAAACGTTATATCGTGGAGGTTTGAAAAGCCGATTTCGCTAAAATTTAACAGAGGTATTGGCGAATAATGAAAGTGCATAAGGATTGTATTTTATTGAAGGGATCGCGCTTTGCGGCAATGCTGTAAGCCACTAAACGTGGTTTTGTGTCCAAGTTTGCTCTTCGAGAAGAACACAAAGCAAGTCGATTTCCCCACCCACTGATCCGTCAAAACGTCTATTGTGTCATATCTGACTCCGATTTTTTGATTTTAACTTTAATTAAAAGTTATTAGCTTTTAAAGGAGTAAAATTGTCCATGTTAGAATTTGAAGCCTCATATCTTCCCTTTGAAAGCCTATTTAAAAATTTTGAGTCAGATATGACAATCTACAACACACCTAGTTTACCGCCTTGCAGTGTCAACTCAAAAAATTCTCTATCCGCGCTGAATTCTTGGACACAAAACTGTTTGTTTTTACGCTTCCGAAGGCTTCCCGAGCAAACACGAATGCAAAGTAATTTTGCTAATTTTAATCCACGCGCTATTGTCAACACTTCATGCGGAAAGAACAATGCGTTAAAAATAATGTATTTTACCAGACAGCTCTATTGATGCAGAAACATGACAGAGCCTGTTCGTGGATATTTCGCGCATTTTCGGTATCAGCCGTCGCACTTCGTGCATACTCTTTTCATAAATGCATACTGATGAGCGGAACCTGTCCCCCGCGACCTTAAGTGTTTCGTCTGGCTTAGATCGGCGAAACTACCTCGTGAGGTAGTTCACAACAAAGTCACTCCAACGAAGTTCGTTGGAGTGACTTTGTTCAGAAAAAACGTGTTTCGATCATGATTCGGGCAATATGCCGCCTGATGTGAACAAATTTCATAGTGAAACTTGTTTCATTCGTGATCAAACCGAAACATGTTTCTCCCTAGTGTGAACACAGCATAAGCCAGAAGAAACACGCTAGTGCAAATGTCGTCTCCTTGCTAAACACTGCATTGCTCTTCGTTCCCGAAGGGCTTGACAAACCACAAAACATGCAACAAAAAGTTCGAGCTCTATTCATTTCCGGTTCCGTGTAATAAAACAGTATGTAGAACCAGGTGTGAAACTTGTTTTGAAACTAACTAATGTGAACAATGAAAATGCAAACATGCTTACTTGAAACATTAGGCCGGTTCTCACTAGGGCTCTTTAGTCTTAAGTGCACTTGAAGTGTACTTGTAGTGTGAACTCCTTTCTGATAGCGTTTTCTAAGTCTGGCTTACCTTTCAATAGAAGCACTCATCTGATTTATTTAAACGTTTAAATCTCTTTGTAAAATGTATCAAAGAGGTAAAAAATTAATTTCAGCTGAATATGATTAAAAAGTGCAGTAGTTCATTTTCTATTAGCTCCCTATTTCCTTTCTTTTTTATCAAAAACGTCTTTTTGAATGGCACGTGCAGTTAGTTTGTGCGTATTCACCCAAGTGTAGCGCGCGTACTGGAGTGTGAACGTTTTAATGATCGTACTTTTTGGTTTCTTTGTTGCCCTGGCGATAAGCATAAAACAAAAGGATCCAAGTGCACTTCAAAGTAAGGTCTACCCCTTACTTGGGAGCGCACTTGGCCAATGACAGTACAACCGTGCAGCTAAAGGCACGTGGGTGCGCAACTTTGAATTCCACAGGGAATCAGCTCTCTGCGTTTTGGTGTACGATTCTGGAGTCACAGGCGACTTAAAAAAGACTCAAGTTTTACTTTAGCTGTTGTATTTGAAGGTATGTTTCAAGCTGACTTGGGGTAAAAAAAAATTCTACGTTGAGAAAAAGGTTGTAGTCTAATTCTCACGCTTAGCCAATAAAAAACACTACAGCCATGCGCGCATTCAATACTCATGAGATAATATACATGTATATAGACTAGGCTGAGCCTAACAGCGTCGCTCTCTGAACAGAAAGCCGATGAAAAGTTTAACTAAGGTGAAAGGCTGGAAGCACAAGAATTAAGATTGACGACCGGGCTATTTTTCAATTTTAGCAATTCTCAAAAACAGTATTACGCGACCGTCTGCACAGTACATTTAGACTGTACAAAAGTTCACAAAACAACTTTTTCTCCGCCTACAGTAACTAGTACGACTACTTTCCGAATAAAATACACTTGTTGCTTGTCAAAAATTGCCCTAGAAACTGATTTGGAAATCAAACTTGCAAAAAATACACAAACATACTTGCAAAAGGCGACGCGAGTGAAGATAGAACTATAAAATCCAAGTCTTGTTTTGTTTACATAAAATCGCTTTTCAATCTATGTAATAAATGAACAAACACATAAAAATGGAGAACACAATCTTCTTTCGAAAATTTTTACTCAGATCTCCATAAGTTTATGTTTAAAAGCAAAACGCGTACCATTTATAACGCATCGAGTTCGAGCTGCTTCGATGAAATTCAAGAAATCGATACAACTGAATTAAAGCAAGTTTTATAAACAATTCTCCAAAACTAACAAGAACACAAAGAAAAAGTCAATCACAGATTGATATCAACATAAATTCCCATCAAAAATGTAATCTGTTTTACCTTTAAGTCCCTCGCTTGCTAGGAAATTCTTTAAATCTCCGCTTCTTTGGTTCTGAAATCCGTAATAAAAACAAACATCTCCCCGCATTGATAAAAACGTATGAAGTTCCTCGAAGCAAGATTTTATCCCTGAAATCTCTTCTTTTTCCACTAAAGCGGTATTACATACCAAAATATTGACCCCTCAGACGAGACATTTGTTCCGGGCGTGCGCGCTATTGTTTTGTTTTGGATTTCTATCGTTTTGGCTTTTGTTTTAGTTTTAAGAACGGTATGCATAGCTAATGTTGGGTATACGGAAATTTTTCGGATATCAATACTATCTTACTTGTTTATTTAACCTTGAAGCGTGGGGTTTCCTTGATAGCCGTGATTTCCGCTTTCTTTCTAGCAAGCGAACGTAAACACGATGCCGACCAAAGGAAGCCATAATACACTCAGTCGAAGCATGGTGCAGCTGAAAAGTGCAAAATGACGGAGGTTTTCTCGCTCGAACCAAAGCAAGTTTCTCACCAAAATATTTACTAGACTCCAGCCTTTCCAAAACCGAGTGTGGATGTTGACATTGCCCCTGTTTAAAAGAGTTAGAACGCTTAAAGCGATGACCGCGCGGTGGAACTCCATACAAGCCTTTATACGAAATTGCTCACTTCAAGGTCAAAATGACGGGACTTTTTTTTAAAGTTATTATTTTAACGTTTCCAGATAGAATAAGAACCAAATTACTGGAATCCGAGTGTGGATTTCAGAAAAGTAATTCACAAATTGCCAGGCCATGCATTGACAGAAGAGCATGCGAATAGATACAGACTAATAGAAGTCAAAACTGGCTAAGTCGAAGCATAGTGCACTGAAAAAATGCCAAAATGACGGGATTTTTTCTCCAACTAAACCATATTTCCCACCAAAACGTTCACAAGATCCCAGTCTCTTCAAAACCGAGCGTGGATGTTGACATTGCGCCTGCTAAAATGAGTTAGAACAGGATTGAACGCTTAAAGCGATGACCGCGCGGTCGGACTCCATACAAGCCTTTATGCGAAGTTGCTCACTTCAAGGTCAAAATGACGGGACTTTTTTTTTTAAGTTATTAAAATATTTTAACGTTTCCAGATAGAATAAGAACCAAATTATTGGAATCCGAGCGTGGATTTCAGAAAAGTAACTCATAAATGGGCGAAATTTTGATTTTCCCTTTAAAAAATGCGTTTTCGCAGTGATTTTAAGGGTCAAATTGGGGGTCTGGGGACGAGTTAAAAAAATTAGAGGCAAATGTCACCCAATTTTTTGCCATGATCCCTGTCTTGAGTAGCAAACCGCGAACAAATGCAGGGAAATAATGAATTTACTTCTCCGCCTAACACAGCGAAAGATGCGACTATTAAAAGTGTTTACCGAGCTGACGGCTGTGTAGCCGCGCGAAAAACAAAGCCTCGCTTTGCTTTCAAGATTACTAAGATCCTGGATGTTGTGTGACGTCATATGCGCATGTCATATGCGCATGTTTTGCGCCGTCATACGCGCCGACGCACCGACGCACCGACGCACCGACGCACCGACACTCATTACACGGACGCGCGCCCGCGAAACATTCCGCTAGCCATGACGATGAAAAATGACGGGCATAGGTTCTATAAGTATGGGGCTCCGCAGCGGACCTTCGGCCCGCGACAGCTCCGCTACAAAAGTTTTTAAGACAAGCACGAATAATTTCCCCAAAATTAACAAAAAGCGAGCATAGTGTTACCAGGCTCAAAGACGATTTTTAACTGAATCAAGTTCAAATACAACTTGACTTGATAAGAAAAATTATTTTTACTATCGACTTAGCGTTTTATGCATATCGTATACTTTAGTCCTGCGACTTTGTTTATCAAGCTAATCAACTGCATACAAACTTGTGCTGGCAAGTAATTTGCATCTTAACACGCACGCTGTGCGCAGTCATGCCTGAAAATCTATTGTCTCGTCTTTCCAAACTAGACCTCAAGTCTACTTAATTCTCAAGTGCACTTCAAGTGCCCTTTGGTCCTTAGTGTGAACCGGCCTTATAACTCTAAACATGTTACGATCCTGATGTGAACATACCATGAGTCAGTGACAAGGCAAATCGGCCACGATAAAGATATTTAAAAGCTGATGTTTTCCCCTTCTTCAAAGCGAATCCACGCAACCCACAAAAAATTACTAAATAACTAAATACGAAAACAGAACAAAGTATTCGCTCTGACTAACGGCTAGCGCCCAAATCACTTTATCGTGGCCAATTTACCTTACCAACTATTATTAAAGTGATAAAACCGCGGTCATATGACCCATTCTACAGGGGCAGGAGTAATACATACGCCCCATTCATGGGGGTAGGGGGCGGGAGGGGGGGGAGGGGAGGGGGAGAGGGGGAGGGGGTAGGGGGCATGGTCCTTGCTACTTCTTCCACTTTCGTCATCGTTCATGTTAAAACTCTTCCAACACAAAGAAAGACAAACAAAAAAGGCCCACGAGAAAACAAACAGAGTGGAGAAAAATAAATGAAAGTCAAACAGGTTAGCAAAAATGTCTCAAAATGAATAGGAAATTTAGATTTCATCTTGCGAACGGCATATTGGGTTGCACTTTGATTTCTACAGCAGCCAGAAAAGACATTGTGGCTTGAAATTGTGGTTCTTTAGTGGATGAATTCATGCGCGAAAGATTTGAGAGAGAATTTCCTGGACCAACGCCGACAGAGAACAAACCGTGAAATAATCGTCTTTATCACGCTCATCGCATTAATCATCTAGTATCCAAATTTCTAATGATCAAATTTGCAACCAGCCATTAATTGCACATTATAGTTTTTTTGCTTCGGCCTGACGGTTTTTCAACCAATCAGAGCGCGCACACTTGCTAAACTATTTTAAACCTGTAGAGATCAAACAAACCACTTAACTAGAAATACGTGTCTCGCAGAACCTCGCGAAGCTCGGTGGAGGGTGCACCGCCCGTCGAAACTTTGGTGGCGTCTAGATTTGCGTATGAGGCTTTCTGCCGCTCGGGTAGTCCCGCACTTGTCCAAACGATGTCTGTGATTCGCTAAGAAAACAATAGATTTGTCCCGCTGGGACAAGGATTAGGGATAGGGGCATTGTTCAAGTGATATATCAACTGTATCGTTCGCCAATCACAGCAATCGTTTGGGCAGCTACGACCCCGCTCTTTTGCCGTTCCACTTTGTGTTCTTTGAAACAAAAACGCTGGTAGAAGGTCCTTTCGATGGTTCGCCATGCTCCCATGGGCTTACATAAAGTAGTACGTCATTCAAGTTTTGTTGCGCTGTTGCCAGGCAACTGCACGACATCTTCGATCATCAATATATATATATATATATACAACAACAACAACAACAACAATAAAAAATAAAATATATTTTTCGCGCGAATAAAAGCTCGAGTCAAAGGCCCGAGCGGCCGGCCTTTGGCCCGAGCTTCGCTCGGAATAAATTGCACGTTATGTTCAAATGTTTTTTCCTACCCTTCGAAAAAGGAGTTTATTAGTTTCAGTTTACTGAACTGTTTGTCATTTTTGGAAAGGGCGATCATTAGATAAGGGGCGGCTATTACTGGTGTTCATCCTCAGTTGCAGTGGGAGGCGTTTATGAAGAGTCACTGGATGTGTTGAGGTCATTCACAATAAAGAGTTTTTCTTTCTTATAACGTTTATAAAGCGCAGGTAAGTTGAGAGTGGCGGGAACACGTCACGGCTATCTTTCTATTTCAAATCTATCTTCAGTCCGAAATATTAAGCTGAGAAGTTATTATATTGATTACCGTATATTGGGAATTGCAGTAAAGAATCACACAAGCAGTTCGTCAAGAATTAGCATTTTATTAACTCTTCGAAGGATATGCAATCACGAAATCATTGTCTTTACAAGTTGCACCTTTTCGGAAAAAAATACGTTAACATTAAGAAAATTGCGCTGTTAAGTATCCGAGAACGGCTCAAGAAGTTCAGCAATACATAAAGAAACGAATTCTCAGAACAAAAGGAAACCGATATCATTGAATCAGGCTGTTTCTCAGGCAATTTTACGTTCTGGTCGAGAACAAGACCAACACTATTGAATCAACAGCAAGAGAACTGAAAAAATAGTTTCAATACCATTCTCGTCTTTTTATACCCGACGAGTTGGCCGTCCGTTTTGTACATTTTCATCTTTACCATCAACCTCGTTCCCAGGGCTAGCTGAAGAGAGAGAGGACCTGGGAACGAGGTTGCTTTACCATATTAACATTATATATAACATCACTCTTTACACTGTTATTTACACAAATCTCATGAATTGGTCTGGAGAAAACGATAATTTATTTATCATGACAATTCCTTTGACAATCACTTAAATGTCGGTTGTGGGTCGATTTAAACGTAAAATACCGTAAACTACCAAAAGCAACAACGGTCGTTAATTTTAGTTTTATCAGCTTTTACTGAAACTCACGCATACAGATCGATGATGCATTTCCTGGGCATACATATAGGGCGGTTTTCAATTGAGTTTCCAAATTACTCTTGTAATAGGCCATTTCCGGGTTGCTTTTTGTCTCGTTATCAGAGTGAGGCTTGGTGCACAACCTTTCATGTGAAAATTAGTTTTATTTACATGTGAATGAAAACTAATTTTCACATGAGAGGTTGTGCACCAAGCCTTGCTTTGATAACGAGACAAAAAGCAACTCGGAACCTATCGCTTTTACATTGCTAAGCTTTGTGATTGGCTAAAAATATAGCGCCACGTTTTCAACCAATCAGAAGTAAATCCAAACCAATCGTGACATGGTCGCACGTGTTTTCCCGCGCTTGGCGCTGCCTACATGGAACTGCTTTGAGATCTGATTGGTTCAACGAATTATCTGCCTCTGTTGTGATTGGCCAGAGTGCACGTGATTACTTTGGTTTCAGTTTTACTATACCCACTTGAAAACCGCTCTAATAGATTAAATATGGCATAATTGCACAGTAATGCGAACACGACTTCAATGAAATAGCGACAATGTTGACACGTCCATAAAAATTATACTAATGTTTGTTCACTTACACATAAACTATCATGCTTGTTGGTGCTCAGAAATCGTTTCATCATTTGGGAATAAAACTGTATTTTTGTATTTTTATGCGAACGGCTTTTATGGTTTCTGACCAGCAACATGGCCGCAGTAAAAAAAAAATCTATAGCGACAGAGAGTCTGGCCGTGTTTCAGGTCTCAGTTCCAGTTTCACTTCTTTCAGGAAGTCGTTACTTTGGGAAATTTACGGTATATTGACGATAAATTTATATTTTTTGACCACTATCAAGCTTAATAGATGTCTTGCCAAGAGGAATCGTAACAAGGAAAGGTATCTTCAATATAACTAATTTAATTTTTTTCTGTATTTAACACAGAAAAGTTTCTAAATTTTAAATTTCTTTACCTTTCACGATAAAGTAGGTTTTTGTTGTTACCAAGAAAAAGGATCAATGCCGCAGTGGACATTCTAAATATATTAAAAAAATTAATTTAAGATGATAAAAAAGGCTTTCATTTGGAAAGCAATTCATAAGTTCACAACGTCTGAAATGAATCTCTCTAAAGACTGGACTACACAGCCATAATTTTGTACACTTACAACTATCTTTAACTACCCCTCAATAAATTAAAATCTTGTAAATAAGCTACATTAAATATCACTGTTCAGAAGTCTTAAATTAAAATGCATCACATATATTACAATCTAAAATTCAAAAGAGTAAAACGTAATTCCTACGTTGAATTGTAAAATATTTTAGATCAACAAAGCGATCAAAATTTCACTGCATGTCCAATAATACAAATTCAAACAAATAATATTCAGACTAAGATCGGTTTACACTGTCAAAGTTTTTTTTATCAAAGTGTTCTGCTTTCAAACGCTTTGGTCCAACACTTTGATGGACTTTGACGTCATATTTCAAACACAAGGAAGAGTGTGTCATCAGATATCCAAACACAGAGAAGTGGGTTGAAAAACGAGGCACAGCAGAGTTTTTTTTTTTTTTACCCACTTCAAGGTGTTTGGATACCTGTTGAAACACTCTTTCGAGTGTTTGACATAGCTTCTCAAACTGATCATTAAATGCGGAGAAAACGAAGGGATAAAATCGCCAAAATCTATGCTACGTAGTTAAGACTGGTTATCCAAACCTCCTTCACGGTAGTGATTTCCTTTGTGTTCTCGTCATGAATTATTCAGTTTTAGAAGGAAATAGAATATGTCTTATATTCTTTGATCTTTGATCGAAGAACTTCAAAGGGCCACATCAAGGGCACCCAGAGTCAGTCAGTCATTCATCTTGTCAAGGTATTCTTGCGTTTGACCGTTTCTGTAGTTTGTGCGACGACAAATACGTCAACATTTTGTGCATCTGTTCCGTCAATGTCCAAAATAAATAAGTCATCCCTAACACGCACACTAAACGGTACAAAAGATACATTAAAGCACGACTTAAAAACCGCTGTATCTCACTTTTTTGATAGCAGAGGTTGCAGAACAACGATAAATGAATGATTTCTTTTTTAAGTAAAAAAAGAAAAGAAAAGAAAAAGAAAACAGCCCAGCTTCGAGGTTTCAAAACTAGGATCCAGTCAAGTGCTCGATGAAAATGTTTGACATGTGTAAACAAACTACAAACTTTAATCATATAACTTTGATGAAAGAAACTATGACAGTGTAAACCGGCCCTAACGCCAAAAGAATAAACAACACATGAACTAGACATGAATGTAAATCATGTGTGCTGAGGAGCCAAACTTTTACGCAGGTGTAAAGTAATGTTATGTCACATGCAGCGCGTGTATGTCTTTTTGTTTATTAAAATAATAAAAAATAATAAAACCATTAATTAGTCTTCCATGCGAATTGAAAGTACGAAAGCATTTCTATTTAAAAATAACGCAATGTGAATATTTCGTGATAAGAGTGAAATTTTATCCTGAAAAGTAATGACGATGTTTTTTTTTTCGTCGATCCACTGCGAACATAGATAACTTCAGTTAGTTATCATCAGTGCAATATGTTATCTGAATATGATCAACACACAATTTCTTCACGTTTAAGGGATCATTTTGTCTTATTTCATTTTAAAGGAGTCATGTCAACCAATTTAGCACATCGCTTTGAAAATTCACAAGACATATTTGCATCCGAAGCGAATAGAAAAAAATCTGCATACAAGTGCACTGAAAGAATTGATAAACGGATGGCCGGGATGGATTTTCACATTCTTTCCTTGTATCTTGGAAAAATCGTTAAAACTGATCTTTAGTGTCCCAGACATAATTCCCACACAGTTCTAACAACAAAACATCCAAATCTTTTTGACCCAGTCCATTAATACAATAAATTATAATACATACTACATTTGTGCATGTATATAGACTTGAAAATTACTAATGACAATACCGTATAGCTTGAATTTTTGCAGGAGTTTTCTTTTGCGATTTAGTGATTTTGGGTGTTGTTGGATTTCATTTTAGTGATTTATACATTAGGGGTGCGTTTTTGGAAGCCTGCGCGCACAAGTCTCCTATTTCCTTAGCGTCAAACGCGCAGGCTAGTTTTTGGGTGATATATTCTGGTCATTTCAAAACCAAAATCCTTCGAAATTGCGCGGAAAGAGTCTGTGCTTTGTCATTTCTCCATTGAATATTAAAAAGTGGCTGTGTTACTAGTTTAAAATTGATAAAAGTGCTTTAACGATCGGCATCTAAATGCTAACTTACTGTAAACTAAGTGTGAATTTTATAATTCAGTTATAGAAAAGGTTGCTCTGTTTAAGAATGTTATTCGCCACAAACACAAAAAAGTAAAATTCCTAAAGAATTACCAGACTACATCTGCAAAAATTTCATGTCATACGGTATTACTTCTCTTTATTGTAAAGATGACTTAGGTCGCGTGCGAGGTCTTCTAAATGAACTTGTGATTGGCACACTAGGGTAAGCTGAGTTAGAAACATCAGTATCATCACTGCTGGCCCTCGGTCTGCCTTTAGAACTTGATTTAAACATAATCGAATCCTAAAAGAAAGACAATATGATGTCAGGTCAGGTCAGGTAAGATATATAATAACACACGTGTATCACAGAGTAAAATAATATGCGACTAGAGAAAACTGGGGAAGAACACTCGTAAAGGTAGCCTAGAAAGGGCAAGGGAGGGGGGAATTCAAACACGCGAGAGAGTCTCCCTTTTCCCTTTCTAGCGGCGACAGCGCAAAGGTTACATGAAAATCACAGAAGAAAATAAAGAAGCGTACTTTGGTACTTTCTTTCTTACTTAAGGATTTAATTGTAATAATGTCATGTTTTCAGTTTATATTCCAACCTTTTAAAGGGAACCTCCATTGTTATAACAAATTGACGTTAAATTGTTGGAAATAAAGTCTAAATTAAAAATATTTAAAAAGCAGGTGCAAATATAATTTTAGTGTACAAAAAAAATGGATATGAATATCGCCTATTTTCGCTTTTAAATTTCCCGCGCGCCGCCATTTTGAATATTTATGACGTGTTACGGTTGTGTTATTGTTGTATACAAAAGAACTTCGATTCTTAACAATAGCGGCAACCGTAACACGTCATAATTATTCAAAATGGCGGAGCGCGGGAAATTTGAAAGCGAAAATAGGCGATATTTATATCCATTTTATTTGTACACTAAAATTATATTTGCACCTGCTTTTTAAAAATTTTCAATTTCGACTTTATTTCCAACAATTTAACGTCAATTTGTTCTGACAATGGAGGTTCCCTTTAATCCTACAGGAAACTTGACAATGAAACTGTTGTTATGAATAGTCTAATTATAAAAAAATAATTCAAGTTTTCATCCCTTCTGTTTTAAAAGAAAATATTTATAACTATAGACACAAGAATGTCAAATTATAGAGAATAACAGTTTCGTTGCCACTAATTGGCACGTAATCCAATGTGAAGTCACCCGTCGTACTCCAGTAGCCCGGCGAGGCCTGGGAATGAGGCTGGGTGAATAGGGGTTCAGGGGGATCTTTGTTTACGTTTTTTGCCTCATTAAAGCCATACATTCTTTGTAAATTGTATAGTTTTGAAAGCGTATTTCTTTACACTGTTTTCCATGCTCTATTAGTTTTTATACAATGAACTGAATACTACACGCTCTGTGATTGGTCGTTGCCTATGATCTATTAGACTTGCACACAAGTCAACACAAGTCGACTACGACGCCCCCGAAGTTCTATAACTGAACAGACACACGGCAAAATGGAATCTATTTGTTAAATGGAGCCATTTGTTAGTATTTGCAAATGAGGCAAAATCAGCAAAGATTCGCCTTCAACGTAGGTTGACAAATACTGACTCGGTAGGGAAGGGCAAGGGTTACCATAGTGTTATGGTAAGATAAGAACATGTACATATAGCAAAGAGCGAGTGAAGGGAATGATTAGTAAGGTCACTTCTACACTGGTCCGGCTGATCCTAAGGTCAGGTACAGTACTTGAGTACCAAATGTCAATGTAACTGACAATGGACTATAGTAGACAAGCAATTGTAGCTTGGTAAGCAAGGATGATGTCAGTGGTTGGATTGGTAGTTTAGCAGTCTAGCTTTGTCTAGTACATATATGTAGGCAGATCGCTAGCTGCTGTAGATCCGCCTCAAAAGGCAAGTAACTGGGAAGCTAGGAGGGTTGTAGGGTTAATAACTGGGAAGCTAGGAGGGTTATAGGGTTAATAACTGGGAAGCTAGGAGGGTTATAGGGTTAATAACTGGGAAGCTAGGAGGGTTATATGGTTAATAACTGGGAAGCTAGAAGGGTTATAGGGTTAATAACTGGGAAGCTAGGGGGGTTATAGGGTTAATAACTGGGAAGCTAGGAGGGTTAAAGGGTTAATAACTGGGAAGCTAGGAGGGTTATAGGGTTAATAACTGGGAAGCTAGGAGGGTTATATGGTTAATAACTGGGAAGCTGGGAGGGTTGTAGGGTTAATAACTGGGAAGCTAGGAGGGTTATATGGTTAATAACTGGGAAGCTAGGAGGGTTATAGGGTTAATAACTGGGAAGCTAGGAGGGTTATATGGTTAATAACTGGGAAGCTAGAAGGGTTATAGGGTTAATAACTGGGAAGCTAGGGGGGTTATAGGGTTAATAACTGGGAAGCTAGGAGGGTTAAAGGGTTAATAACTGGGAAGCTAGGAGGGTTATATAGTTAATAACTGGGAGACCAGGAGGGTTATAGGGTTAATAACTGGGAAGCTAGGAGGGTTATATGGTTAATAACTGGGAAGCTAGGAGGGTTATATGGTTAATAACTGGGAAGCTAGGAGGGTTATAGGGTTAATAACTGGGAAGCTAGGAGGGTTATAGGGTTAATAACTGGGAAGCTGGGAGGGTTGTAGGGTTAATAACTGGGAAGCTAGGAGGGTTATATGGTTAATAACTGGGAAGCTAGGAGGGTTACCGGTATAGGGTTAATAACTGGGAAGCTAGGAAGGTTATATGGTTAATAACTGGGAGACCAGAGGGGTTGTAGGGTTAATGACATGGAAGCTAAAAGGTTAATTAGAGGGTTAATTGGGTACATTTAGCATAAATGTACATATACATGTATGTAGGCAAATTGCTAGCTGATGAAGATCTATCTCAAATCAGGCAAGTAGCTTGGAAGCTAGGAGGGGTTAATTGGAATAATTGGATACATTATTAATAGGTTAAATCAGATTACATGTATGATCATCATAAAAGAGCCATACAATAATTTAAGGCAAGTAGAGAAAAATAAGAAATCAAGTTCATCACTGAATTCTCCTCATAGAAAAATAAATGCTCTCTTCCTTTTCAGTATTTAAATGTCTGCTTCAAATATGTGATTTATCTACAACTATTTAGAAATTACTTTCAACATCAAATCTAGCTTGCTTGCAGGACTCTATGGCAAAAGTAATTTTAGTTTGGTGTTGTTAAGTTGTCTCTGTGGTTCAATGCAATAAGCAAATTTTGGTAAATGTTTTTATTGCTGGTTTCTACATTTAATCTTGCAAATCTTGAAATAGGCACAATTTTCTACTGACAGAAATACTAATATTTTTAAATACATTCTGAATTATATGCAATGTTGTTATAATAATAGGCCATTTCCGAGTTGCCTTTAGCCTCTCTATCAAAGCGAGGCTAGGTGCGAAACCTTTCATATGAAAATGAGTTGTCATTCACATGCAAATAAAACTTATATGCATGTGAATGAAAACTCATTTTCATTTGAAAGGTTTCGCACCTAACCTCGCATTGATAGAGAGGCTAAAGGCAACTCAGAAATGGCCTATTATTCAGCATTATCCATTTCAACGCCCTAATAATATTCAGCATTACTTATTTCCTCTTGCATTATATTATCTAACTATAATCATATTTTAATTGTTACATGCCTCAATAAACACTTTTCAATTTTTGGGTGGTAGAAAAATCTGTTTTTTAACAGAACTGAAAACGAAGTTCAAGTTCATATTATAAAAATATATTCTACTACTTAAAATTAAGATTCTGCTTTTTCATGTGACAGAGTTTATTTTATTTATACTACAAATGGTAAATTCTGTTCACCAATTTTAGTTTCATAAAATGATCTGATCCTATAGTGTACACTATTCTTTTTTATATTGTTAGAAAAAGAAAATTTAGGTTTTATCCAAGCACATTATTTTGACTGAGAGCATTTATCAAGCTATGAGGATTTCAATATTATTTACATTTAACTGTAGTCAAGCAGCAGGCTTCAAAGATGAGTCTCCATGGTTGATTTAGCGCAGAGTTTGACCTTCTATAGAGAGAAGATTTATACAGTTTATACAAAAAACTAAAACACAGGTTATAAACAATCAGAATTCATTATCAAATCAGCAACAAAATGACTTGAAGTTAATTGAAATGATTATTAAGAAAAGAGAGGAGAAACAGAAAAAAAAGAAAGATCATAAATAATAAGGGAATCTCTGAAAATGACATTTTTAAATTTTATAATTTTAAAATTATAAATGAGTTTAATTGGTTACTTATATTAATTGTGTTTTTGTTTTGCTAGTCATCAAAGAGGGTCCCCTGTAGCCCTTTGCAAAATTCATTTCACACAAGAATATTGGATATTTTCATGCATCACAAATAATTACAAAAGGTCTTTGATGTTCAAGCAAAAATCCAGGAAATCTTGTTCTACTGATCACAGCATTGTCTCTTTTACTAAATAAATGAGTCACGTATTGTAGAAAAAAGATGCACATCATTTTATCAAACGACTAAAATACACAGAAATGAAATCAAGCAAACCAAAATGATTCATGAATCGTGTAATTAATTCAGCATTTTGTTCACAGGTCACATTTAACCCTTTACTCCCTAAGGCGAATGCCACTTTTTTCCAACTTGATAAGGAGTAACCCTATGTCCATGTATATCATTTTAAAGCTATTGATCAGTGTATTTTGTAAAACATATCAGCATCTGTGAAGGAAGTTATGGTTTTGATAGAAATGGGTTTTAAACGTAAAAATAAAAAAGTTCAATAACATCGTACCCTTCATATATATTAGTTACATCCTTAAACTATAGCTCATTTTGAAGCTTTTAATTCATAGATTAATGTGAGATAAGTCTTGGACTACAGATGTGTAAAGAAAGAAATGTTGAAAAGTTGTACGGATGGTCAACCATGCCATGTACATGTATAGGCCAGGAGGGGGTCATGATTTCATGCCTTTGTTGGGTAGATCTTTACAAGATAATTTTGGTGGCAAAAAATTCATAGAAATCTACCAAATATTGAGTAAGTTATGGCATTATGTGCCAATTGGTAATCTTAGGGAGTAAAAGGTTAAGAAAAAAATTGCATTCACAATTATGCTAAAAGATCACGAATAAATAAAAGTCTCAATCTCATTTCATGGGTAAAAAAAGCCATATTCAGGCTTAAATTCACATAAAAAGTATAGGGGATAGGGGACCCTCATCAAATGAGCAAATCCCTTATTTTTACCTTTCCGTGATAATGGATAATATTCTTTAACGAAACGTTTCACAGGTACTGTAACAGTTCCCTGTTTAAATCAAGGTATCTTATCTTATCTTAAATTAATGTCTTATATAAAAGTGTGAATTAAATACAGTATTAAGTCATTTTAAAATTATGTGTACCAGAGAAACATTGACCTTCTTAACAATGTCAACAAATTACAAGTGGCGAGTAATTATTTAAGTTTAAAGTTACAAGTTAATTTTAGCTTTATATAATTAAAATTAATAATTAAAACAGTCATCCATTTTATAGTTATCTGGTTTGCAGACCAAATATTATTGAGCAACCTTTCTTCTTAAATTTCATTAAAACTAAATACTTAAAAACAAACATCATTATAGGAAAGATGAAAAGATAGGATTTCATCCAAAGAAAAATCACAACCACAATTCAATTAACTCTAGCATAATGAAAGAGTGAAATTCAATTTCACTGTATTATTCTCTTTAACATTTGCAAATAAATTATAGCTGTGTATATTGTTTATTACAATGACTTACCCTTAAGCTGTGTCTCTTAATTTCCGAGCGCACACTGGTTCTGCTGCCAGAGTTAAAACTGAGAGAACGGTGTCTCTTTTGTTTCTGTTTTCTTTTAATGTCTGTGTTTCCAGAGTCCACAGCAGCTCTATGAACAATTTGGGGGACAAAAGAAAATTGGATATATATAATCATATGCAAGAAGTTTTGGTTGAAATTGAGTGATAAGTGAAAATTAAAGAGGTGTATGCATAATTTTTACATACCTTGCAGGGACCAAGACAGATAACAGCTCAGATGTGAGATGTCTCCTGATAATGTTCTTTGATGAGTGAATACCAAGAGCTTGAGCGAGTTCATCAGCGCCAAATGTTGGATCCAAGACTAGCACAGCACCATGAACACCACTGTCTTGCAAGCTGTCAGTGTATTCCTTTGGGCAGAAAAACAACATCATACATGTACATGTACTTTATTTTATGAGTGCTAAACATCTTGAATCTCGCTTAAGTATATGTTGTGGTTTAATTGTTATTTTCATATGTCTTGTAGGGAGGCAGCGTGGTCGTGTGGTTAGGGCGTTGGACTTGAAACCCGGTGGTCCCGAGTTCAAGTCCCGCTCTGACCACTATCTGGAGTTGTTTCACGGTAGTCCCGAGTCCAACTCTTCGGCCACGCTTGTAAAATAGCAAACTAGTTTGCCTCCTGCCAGTTGGGATTTTTAACATGTTATGTTCTATTTGCAATATTTGTTTCTATATGTAGTGTCCCCAATTAGTGCTCGCGCGCTAAATACCTTTGACACTTAAATAAAGTGATTATTATTATTACACTAATGAATCTGCTTGAGACAAGTGAAACAAAAAACAAGTGTTTAAAACTATCAAACTACAACATGAACATTAAAAAAAGTTCTACTTTGAAGAGATAGCTTTCAAGCTAATTTTAATTGATTCTGGACACACTTTTGCTAGCAGTAATGCTTGAAATAAATTCTATAATAAGGTTGAGGAAAAACTAAAAAAAATTCTTAAATTTTCTGACTGTAACATTATAATAACATTTTTTCTGAATGGATATACCCTAGCCATTCGAAAAGCTGAATATTTTTTTTCTAAATGGCAGTGCTTGACCTTAGCGGTAGTCCACTAGTCCAGGACTAGTAAAAAATGGGTTTGGATGGGGGCTAGTAAAATTTGAGCAGATGATGCCTGTTGGCTATAGTGCATTTCAGAGCCCACTAGCCCAAGGACTAGTAAGCCAAAAAGTTAAGGTCGAGCACTAAATGGATAACCCTAGCCGTTCAAACAGGTGAAGATTTTTTCAATGGGTAATAGCAGCTGTTCGAACAGCCTCCTACCCTTCTTGAATAGCTGATAAACGGCAAGTGAATAGTTACAGTATAGTTGTTTAAACAGATATCCATTAGTGTATGCTTTCATGTGAGAGGTCAATAATAAACATTCTTTCCAGTGTAAAACAAGCTGATAAACCATTTGCCATGTGAAGGCTAATTACCACTGACCATTTCATTAACTTACATCTGAGGAAACAGACAAAATAAAAGAACACATAAATGCCGATTGAATCCAACTTACCCCCAAGTCAACTGAGCGACACCACTTTGCCACTCTCTCGTTAGTCCACACCAGAGGATCCAAATCATTGTCTTCACTTTGTCTCCTGCGCTCCATCAGCAGCTGAATTAAAAGGAGAAAGAGTTTAATATGACTCACCTCTGTTAACATGACTTAAATATTTTCTGTTTTCATCCTAACTTCAAAGAACTTTAGCCATTTCAGGTAGATTTCATTTTTAAACAGTAAATTACACATTTCCAGGAGAGGTCCATCTGGAGGGGTGCAGATGGGGGGTCCAAATGGGGATCCAGATGAGTCGGGGTCCAGAAGGAATCTAGATGGGGGACCCGATAGGGATCCACATGGGGTCCAAATGGGAAGTCCAAAAGGGGCAGGAAGGTTTGTATCAAAGCACGGTCACTAAGCACACTACTGTAAATTGGGCTATTAAGTTTGAGCCCAAGCCTATACTTAGTATGTCACTCTCAGTGTTATGAGTGTTTCTGTTAGGGTGCACAGTACCTCCTTGTTAAAGTCCATCATGTGAAGCAACTTTATACCATGGAGTACACTCATCTAAACAGAGCAAAGAAACAGAATAATTAAAGTTCAGAGACAAAATAATTTATACTGGAAAATATGCAACAAATTGTTGCATTTACCATTGTATTAAATTGTTATAAATAATTGCTATGAAATTGAAATCACTCACAAAATGACAATCAACATATTAACACAAAACTGCCTAGTTGGATGCCTGTGATATAGTGACATGACCATTATGACCCACGGCAGTCTCTACCACCATTCATTATTATGTGCACCACCATTCGATATCATTTGTAACAACACCAGTAGCAACAGAAACTGCAAGCCAGCAAAGTTGCAATGCTATTGAGTTTTACTGCACAGCATCTATTGCACCCACCTAGAAACCAGTCTGTCAGTCTTGATAAATAATTAGAAACAGGAAGAGTACCGCTGCCTAAAGCAGCTTATACATTTCTTACCTGATGGAATTTCTTGTTGACATTGAGATATTTTTCCATGTCCTTCCTCGTTAGGACATTTAACAACCTGCCATCAATCATCTGAGTTTCAAATGCAGAGGAATACTGATTCAGCCCTAAGTCCTTTATCCACACACGGGCAACCCACAGGTGATCCACAGACGAGATTTCTGGGTACTTCCTGTAAAATAATCAGAAATGGAAGTTTAAACCTGTACTCCAAGAGTTAACATGTATTATATATTATATTCGCGTTCAAAGAACGCAATCCTAATTTCGTGTTGGTTGCCCTGTGCCTTACATGAAGTAAAATTTGAGATTTTTTGGTCTCCGGTCTTCCAAATGGTCGCCTCTATTGCTTTTTTCAGGGGCTCATTTCTGCCGGAAATTCCTTCGAACGCGTCTCCATAATCTCTGATTACTGGTAGTCTTAAATTGTAATTATCTTGATTTTGGGAAGGATAAAAAAGCAGAGTATTCTGTTAGGTTTAGTTAGGTACAAGATATGTGTATATGTTGCAGGTAAAATCCGTTCTCAGGTTGAATCAGTATTCAATCTAGGTTAAATGTGTACCCAGTATTCTATCTAGGTAAGCTTCCCCTAACTAACCCTAGTTAACTCTAACACAAGGCTAACCATCACCACTAGCACAAAGATACATATAGCCAATAGTGTGATGGTTATAGCCTTGTGTTAGAGTTAACTAGGGTTAGTTATGGTTAGCTTACCTAGATAGAATACTGGGTACACATTTAACCTAGATTGAATACTGATAATTTAACCTGAGAACGGATTTTACCTGCAACATACCACACTTGCATGTAGCTGCTGCCATGAATGTACAGTTCCAAGAAACATCCCCCCACCAACTAACAAAGGAAGGTCACTTGGAAATTGATGCCAAGGGGAAGGGGTGGGGTTTTAAATCAAATAAACCTTCCTTGGGAGGGTGGATGGACATTGTGCAGTTCCAGAAAATATCCATACTCCCCCAACGGCAGGTTTTTTGTTTAGCACCCCCCTGTCCCCCTAGGAAATTCCAGTTTAGCTTCATACTTTGCTTCTAAAATGTTGGTTTTTAAGAACCCCCTCCCCCTAGGAATTTCCAATGACCTTCCATGGGGTGGGTATGAATTTTTTCTGGAACTGTACATTTTCTAGAAAAACACAATGTGTCACTTTCAGATGCAGGTGAACTACAGGTGTGCAATTAGAAGAAGCATCTCTACCAGTGATTTTGTTACAAACTATTCATGCTCATGTGTCCCAGTCCAAAAGCCAATGAGTCCTATATAAAAGTCTTATATTATCACCATCAGGAAAACTCTTGGGTTCGTTGTCATTCAAAGCTGAAGTGGCCGCCCCTGAAACTTAACTTTCTTTTCCCCGGCAGAGGTTGCAAAATCTTTTTGGGTGGCTTTTTTTTTTCCAGCGTTAACAAGCGATAAAAGCTAATGTAAACTGTACGCCGTATCTTTATGCAAAATTCATTGTCTGCCATCTTGGTTCACCCATCCGCTTTCCATATATGGTAAACATAACCACTCCATCAAGTAAATCAAAATGGCAGCTTTTTTAAATAAAAGAAATTTTGTTGGAGAATTTGCGTAGAAATGCTTCTGTTTATTCGTCCAGAAATTACTGTTTGACCTATTTTATAGGCAGACAATACAAAAGGTTACTCTCTTGACTTCTTGAGGTAGATTTTATTTCAGATTTAAAATCACACAAAGATTGATCAATTGTTCTTTGCGTCCTAAACGATGCGTGCCGTGAATTATTTTGCATCTTTGGGGATTTTTATGCGTCAGGGACGCAGGATGCAGGGGTAACAAAATCATTGCTCCACACCAATGTACCTTGGTTCCAAAATGATTATTCTTGACCTTAGAATTGAAAAGTCTATCTAGGAGATGAATATTGCACAGTTCGAATCGACAAAGACTTTAGATAATAGATGGACTAAAACTGACAACTATCACTGGTCAAAAAGCTTCTTAGATATGTACAAAATGTACATTGTATTGATTGATCAAAATTTTAATTAATAACCAGAACATCCTCAAGAAAATGTTGACAACATTTTGACAGGACTCTAAACTGAAGTTAATCATGTTGTTAAAGGGGCAGTATCATGAGGGAGAAACTTGAAAACTGCAAATTCAAAAAGGCCTTCAAGAAGTGGAGGTATTTGTTGAATCAAAAAATCTGTTTTGATAGCCGGAAGAAAAATCACTTTTAACAGTGATATGTCCAAAATTCCGATGAACAGTGCCGCGTGTGGAACCTCATGATACTGCCCCTTTAACACATCAGTCACCAGCAACAATCATTCTGAAGATTACTCTCACCCAGACAATTACATAACCCAAACTACTGATAACTCCTAGATTCAAGGCATTTTTTAACTTGTGAATTAGAGTTTAATGAGTTTATTAGCATACAAGGGAAGATATGAAAATCTTCCATTTGTCAATTGGCTGTAAAGATTGAGCCCACGATACATAATGATCTGACATATGCCTTACCCATTAGGACAACATTGTCCAAGAAAGGGGGGGAGGGGAGGGGACGGGGTGAGTTGGATGCAGGGAGTGGGTATGGGTAGAGCAAAATGTTTACTGCAGATTCTGGTTGAGCATTTAACGGTCTTAGTTGTCGTGTTCGTTGTCACGGTTGATTGATTGCGTTGCGAGGCAAAATGACAGCCATTGCTAGGCGGGAATGACGACATTCTGTCTGGGAAAAAGGACGTTGTCACTCGTCTAGCGATTCCTTTACTAGAAGATAGATATTAGATCCAAGATGCGAAAAACTCTTCTAGCAAAGGAATCGCTAGAGGAGCGACAACACGCCTTTTCCCAGACAGAATGTCGTCATTCCTGCCTAGCAACGGCTGTCATTTTGCCTCGCAACGCAATCAACCAACTCTGACAACAAACGTGACAACTAAGACCGTTAAACGCTCAACTTGAATCCGCAGTAAGAGAGGGGAGGGGGACTCCGAGGGTTGTTTCATTTTCACAATTTAGCTCATAGGAACCTTTGATTTAACATAATTTTATGATAGATTTTTATGCTGGCCAATTTACCTAGCAGCTGGTTCCCTGTATTCCTCGATAGCCAGCCTCAGCTTACGTCGATGCATAGTGTTGCCTATCCTAAGTCCAGCATCAAGCTCAGCATCACTAAGCTCCAAAAGAACTTTGCCACTTTTGATGTTCTCATAGCACATTTGTGAGTACACAGACATCTGGCATTCCACTTCAAGCCAAGCTAACACCATGTTGGCTTTCCAGCATACCATGGGAATGTCTTTGTGCATCTCCCATACTCGCTTCTTCTCAGCAAAGCTACTGCTGGTGGGTAGATGATCCACGTTGTCAATGTCAGGGAATTCTGTTAACCACAAAAATAATAAATAAGCATGAATTTAATTGAGGAGTCGTGACAAAAAAGGCAAAGCAGCTGTTAACAGACAAAGGTGAAGGAACACTATTGAATCATAGCCAAATGTCTGTCATAAAACGAGAAGCTCAGAGTGAGTATTAAATTAAGATGCCATCTCATTCACTTCAAACCTTTGTGGCATGAATTATACAATTAATGACTGCCTGTGTCGACCTTTTGTTGCTTACCTCTAACTGGCGAGAATACAAAACTCTTTCTTTGTTTTCCTCTTGAAAAGAACCTTGAGAGCGATGAAGAGCGCTCCTTTTTCTTTTTTCCTGAGTCAGGTGCTTCCAAGTTGTTATGAACACCAAAATCAAAGACTTCTAGTTCAGGTGGGGAGCAGGCTTGACTAACATCAGATTGTGATCCGGGGGAAGGCGATGAGAGTGGAGAAACTGCTGTCGTGGGTAGATTGTTATCTAAAATATTATCTAAAATGAAAAAAAGAATAGTTGGCATTGAAGATACATAATAAAGGTAAACAGGCCACGGCTGGTAAGCTAATGAAATGCAAGTGCAAATAACACTTAAACTCCCAAGAGTGCCAAAAATCAAAATATTTCAAGAAAAATCCTAAATTTTATTTTTAAAATATTGAAAACAAATAGTACCACGCAAAAGTACAGCTTAAGAGGTTCTTTTTGAATCGTTGCACCATATAAACATTTGAAATAAATTTAGATATCAAGTTTTTCATCACCATTTTTGTTCAAGGCCCTGTCTAAATTAATCAAGAAAACATGTCACATGTTAAATTTGGATGAGGTTTTTTTCCACTCTCAGCTATGCTCTCTCTGACAAATAAATTAAGTTCATAGGAATGTGGGGGGGAAGAGCTGCAGCCCCCCCTAGTCGTAAAAAAATGTAGTAATATATATTCGGGCAAATTTGGTCAACCATTTGGGCACCACAGACACATTAATTCACATTACTCACTTAACTTTCTAACAGAGCTCTTTACTATATAGGGGTGGCGAATGGTACCTTCAAAATCGTGGGTCTCGGAAAATTTTGGTCCGGTCTCAAAATCTCGGCAGTTTTTGTTTTAAGTCTCAAAGTCTTGTTTGGCTGGTGTTTTCTCTGTCTCGGAGTCTCAAATTTTTTTCCTCTAGGTCTCGGAGTCTCAGATACTTTTGTCAAGCATTCTCATTCTTCATTCTTGTTTGTTGTTTGATAGGTGAATCGGATATTTTTAGCACTGAGTCTCGGGCTCGGTTTTTTCCCGCATTGGGTCTCGCGCTCAGATTTTATAACGTAGCTGCGGTCACGGTCTCGGATTTTGAAACAAGAGTCTCGGCGTCTCGGCGAGTCTCGGATTTACCATTCGCCACCCCTCTATATCAATCATGTCATTCATTTGATACATGAAGCTCCATTAGATGCTAACCACGTGAAAAAGTATGAAACAACAAAAAATTTTAGTTGTGGTCCACACAGGAACTGGGAATGATAATGCAGACTGCACAGGGACTGAACTAATGCCCCATTCACACCAACCGTTAAACATGGTTAATGTTTAGTTTAACTATGTTTTTAGCCTCTATCTTGGACGTTTTCAAATGCATATGACTCAAACTTCCAGGAATGGTAATTAAAGTCAATGAAGTACCTTTTAGTAAAGTTTTTACTCCAAATATTATGGGAGATTAGGAGGTATTTTTCTAAACGTCGTGTTTTAAACTGAACAACATTTAAACATGTTTAAGTGTTAGTGTGAACAGGGTATAAGTATAACATTTGGCGTCCACCTTGCTCATTAGGACAGTATATGTGTAGTTGGTATCTAGTCGATTAAAGTATATGTCTTCGTCAAAGTCTCGTAAAGATATTATCGGTACTGTTTGAAGTGCGGAGAATGCGAGATGTAGAAGCTCATTCTCAGATCCTTCACAGCAGTAGAAAAGTAACATGTCAGCAAGTGCTAGAATCATCATCATGGCAAATAAACATGATGTCACGAGTTTCATTTGGGCAAATTAAGTCCCCCCCCCCCCGACAAAAACACCTCAGGTGACAAATATTATTTGAATGAATTAGTTACCAGTAATTGAAGGGCCGAGAGCATATCCAACCTATGTTGAATTTTACGCCTTTTTTTATTTTTTCTCGCTCAGATTTGTCCATTTCTGGCATGTGAACTACAAATTAGTTGCAAAACATTGTTCAGAATTTTTTTCTGCTGTTTTTTCCGTCGTTTTCGAGGAAATACCGTATGCAAAAAAATCAAAGGCTCCTATTGTAACACAATATTGCAGTAAGCTTATGTTTTCACACTGATAGGATTCAATACTTTTTTAAAATTAAACTTAAGGATTTTTGACAAATGCAAAAAAAAAAAAAATTAAAGTAAATTTCTTTCATAATGTCCAGTTCAAAAAAAAAAAAAAGGATGCTGAGCGTGAATCAAACCCAGGGCTGGCCAAGTGCAAATCCAGGGCCCAACCCAGGAGACCATCGAGGAACACAATCAAGACTAAGTTTTATTATTTAAAGGTATATAGGCATCAAAACGCATATCTCGATTTGAAAATCCTTTTGGATCGATTTTAATGATGCATTAAAGACTCCAAATGCGAAACATCTTTTGGCCAGCCAGCAAGAACTCACTTCGAGCTGCTCAAAGCTGTATTTCAAGTGCCCGACCACGCACGGCAGACCCATCTGCCACTATTGCAAAGCATGTCGGGAAATCCTACGGCAAAACCGAAATGGAACTTCCCGCCCGAAAGTTAGAACAAAATACTATAAGTCTGAAAGCACTTAGGATATCAGATAAAGTTGAGTGTTTGTGGACATCGATCAAAGCAAAGCCGTTAAAATTATTTTGGACAGGATTTCAAGCAAACAGAGCCAAAAGATCGACAATTTTACCAGCTAAGAGAAGGTAAAACTTAATCAAAATTGATTTCCAATCCAGTTTAAATAAACAGAATTGCTGCTGTTTGCTGAACAGTATTTTAAAAATAAAACTTGTTAATGTTACTGCACATGATAAAGAATGGTGGGTGGATCCAATCATAAAGCCGCCGCAACACGCAGCACCAATTTATTATCATGTTGAATGAAATCTTCCCTTTAAAACTGAAACTGACTTTGAATTCCAAATCCAGTTGGAATTTAAAAATAATGTTAACAGCTTTCCTTTGATTGATGTCCACCAAACTCAAGTGTGACCATCTAGAATGAAGTGCGATGGGTTGTGTGTTAATGGCAACCACTGTAACTATTATAATGTCATGTTTGTACATAATTTTTATGCAATTTTCTATTGGGGAGCAAGATCCCCCCCCCCCCCCCCCTCTCAAACAATAAACTTTCCTACCATCAGCCTTGAGTCACAGAACTGGAAATCAGCCATGTACATCATGACAAGTGGTTTTCTCATCCAATTGAACTATTTCCGATTACAACATTAATGTACTTGCTCTAAGTAGTATATGATTTTAATGAGGAAATATTTAAGACTGAAAATGCAGGTGTCAAATACTGTATCACATGTACAAACATGTTGAAACATTAACATGTGAACTGCTACAGAAGGACACATGTCCTGCTGCTAACCGAGAAATCTCAAAAGATAAACTAAAACAGGCCATGATCCATTCATTGGCAAAAATGTTATACTGCATAATCTATAAGTTTTATGTGATAAAATGCTTTGTCTTGTGCTTATCTCCTCTCTTTTCTACAACGTTCATCCAAATTCATGGATGACAGAAAGCTTTTCAGTTATCAAAACAAATTCTGCAAACAGCAGTAATAAGCTCATTAATGATCTCACGCCAAGATCAAGCTCAGTTCTTTCTATTGTTTTCCCAAATGTGCAGGTTTTCACTGATTCAGTGGTCTTTTGAAAGTTATATATCCTTTGTGAAAGATGAAAAAAAAAGCGACCATTGCTAAGAAATAATGATAGACATAATTTACCTTGGCAAGATAATTATTCTGTCTACTGTCTACTCTAAACAAAACAGGGTAGATTTTATAGTCAGTTGGGGGCCCTCGAAAACAAAAATATCCCTTTGTTTAACTAAAGCACACCCTTAGGGTGAACTAATTAATCTGTCACATTAGGTTCTTTGTTGTTCATAACAAAGACGTCAGAAAACTGTCTCGGTGTTTACAGATTTCATATGAAATTGCCTTAAGTCTCAGCTTGTAAATCATACGTTAATTTAAAAGAACGTTTTAACGGTTTCAACGGAAATTTCACATTGTGGTGTAACATAAAGCACAGTCGTACAAGATCCAAAATCATTCAGCTGTGTAAAGCTTTCTATACATGTATAACCCGATAACATTACAGATACATTAATACAAAGAAATAATTTCATGAAACAGCAAAAAATTGACGTATCTACCGTTGATCTATATTCGCGTACAGTATACCCTTAAAGGGTCACTCGACAAAAGCCGCTTTGATTTAACGCTTCCTGTAGATACGATCTACGAGTGTGTGGGAGTTACTAGAATTTTCCTGTTGTTCAGAAACAAACATCCGATACTCGGGTTTTGCGAAAGTAAACAGGCAGCAAATCTGCATTCTTACCGAAGTAGGGACGCGTGCTCTGCCAGTTCTCAGGAAAATAAATGAAGTTTATCGATATCGTAATTCGCGTAATCACTTAAGTGGGCGTGTTTGTCTGCAAAGCACTTGTGAAATCGGTTGTGAAATCAATAGTCTATCAGGATGTCTGTTGATCGTAACGCAATCGGATTTATGTTTGCTTGTAAATGGCACGATCACTGTTATTCTTAACGAGTGATTTCCTGAATTAGTGGCCAATCCCACTAGAAGGATAGGCTTAATTCTAATAAAAAATTTAACACTCTTACAATTTTTCCCATCTTGGCGCCCAAATAGAGGCCTACCTGTGTCAACAAACAGTGAAAATGTACATTACAAAAAAGAATGAGCGAAATCACGCAAACAACTTACCGCCGTTTTCAAGAAGCGATCGTGGCGAATCTTTTAAATTTTGCAGCGAATTTGTTCTCTTGTTGTTTCTCGCGTTCGATTTATGCTTCCCTCCCGTGGAGTCCAAATTTAAGTTGTTCGATTTGAAAGTCAGTTGTGAGTTGTTTTCACGAAGAGAAGATTGTAGCGCGGAGAGATGTTGTTTCACGTCGAAAAGCTCGGTTTCTAATTCTTTCAATTGTACATCTTTCAATTCTAATTGCGATTTCAAACTTTCTGATTCCTTCAACAAATCGGTTCGTTCTTGTTCCCAAATCCGTTTTTCACTCTCCAAGCGTTTGATTCTCTCTCCTCCTTCTAACATCCGTTGTTCATAATTTTGAATAAATTCTCTAAGTTCTGCTTCTTTAACCTCCAAAATTCCATACACTTGCTTCATTTGATGAAGTAAATTCATCTTTTCTGTTTTTAAACGTTTTCTTTCCACTTTCATGCAAGAAATCGTTTCTTTTGCTCGAGAAATTTCGTGCTCACAGGAATGAAGTCGTTCTCGAAGCTGGTCCAAATCTGTGTTCCCATGCCTCCACTCGTTTAGTTCTCTGGTTAAAAATTCATTTTCACAACGTAATCTATCATTGTCTTCTTTGTAAACTTCTAATTTACTTTTTGACGAACCGGTCTCATTCGATTTCTTTTCACGTTCCGGGAGTTTCGTGCTCGCAAGCTCTGACAGCCTCTTGTCTTGGTCTCGAAGTTCGGCTTTCAAATACTCCACCTCTCGGTTTACTGCGTTAAGAGAACTATTAATTTTAGCAGCAATGACGACTTTCTCCTCTCGCATTCTTTTACTCTCGCTTTCTGCCTGTTCCATCAAACGCCGCATAACACTCAAACAAGTTATTAAATCGTCCTGCTTTTTCACAAGCGGTCGCGTTCCCGAACTTCCACTATCACTGACATCGCTGCTTTCTCCTGAAACAGTGCTACTAAACGACAACGAACGGACCCTCTCTTTGAGCTTGTCAACTTCGGCCATGGCTTCCATGACTGTTAAAGAAAGCTTTCGCTCTTTGGCGGGAGAGGCGGCTGTTGTTTTCTTTTCTTGAGCGTTGTTTATGTCCGCCATATTTGATTTGTGTGTGACACCGGAGGTCACAACGAAATTTGAGATACTTGCCTCACTCTCGTGCTAGCAAAATGTATCCACCCTACCCCGGACGATAGTGTTTCGTTTTAGATTCGTTCAAAAAAATTTCGTACAGTATTCTCAAAAAGGAAATAATTTCAATCAGACTAATAATAAACGCTTTAGTCAAGTATCATTATCGATCTATTATAAGATGATTTCATAAGAGTGTCGTAAGAATTACCATGTGATTAAGTGCATGTTCATTTTTTTTATTTTCCTTTCAACCGGGCGATGATTGATGTAAAAAAGATATACATGTATATTGACCCTTGAATGAAATTTGCCCATCTATGGTCATTTGATGACCATAGATGACAAAACTGGAAAGTTTCCCGTTTATTTCATTTGGAATAAAAGCTAAAAGAAATTCAGTAGAATATCAAGGACTTAAACGCGTGATACGCGACAATCAGTCTTGTTTGCAAGGCCACTGTCTCGTTGCCGAAGGAATTGCGCGGTTAACGCCTCCTCGGAAGGGAGACGATTGTAATCGTGATAAGGCAAAGTCTTTCCCTGTCTATCTGATCCGTAAAAGATATCCATGCAGTCACAACGTTAATGTAGAAATACCGCAGGATTTTTTTTACCCCAAAAATACCACTTGATCAACTTTTTAACGACGCATCACCTCCTCCTCCCTCCCTCGATTCTGCGGGTGTTCGCCGGTTGGACGCTAAAGGAAAAAATGGACAATCTTCTACTTTACGAAACGTTGCGAAACTGTCAGCGATGCTTGTCATCCATTTGAAGAAAGCGAAATGTTATGTCTGAAATATCATTTGAAGGCTGACCAAAACATTTTGAACAATTTTGGCTGGCCAGAGCTTATGTTTTTCCTTACCACAGAAGTGAAAGGTCGTGTTTTGACGTCAGTCACTTTTCAAGATAACGTAAAACTGTTCTATAAATGGAAAATACGGCTTCAGGTTTCGCCGATGACTTTCGTTCATAATGGCTCATAGTCCGACTCACGCATAGTCTATTAGTAACAACAAGGTGTCAATTGTTCAAGACGACTGCGTGCGCGTGGTTTATGGAGGGATTCACTGCGTACGTGGTTATGAGGATATTTTAAAAAGACACTCTATTAGGAATGTCTAAAAGATGCCAAATCACGTTTTGTTGGCGTGGTTCAAATTGCTTTCACCCCAAGAGGTACCAAAAACAAACCGATAATTGACATTTTCGTCATTTGTGTTGATGAAAATTTCAGTTGCATCAGGCCACGTTTTATGTTTATATTAATGAATGTTCAAAGCAAGAGAACGTTGTCTTGTTCACAGTCAACACGAAGAAGATTCATCATATGCTAAAGATTTGAAGTGTCTCTCACGACCCGTCACTTTTTAATGGTGGATCATGAGAGGGGGGAGGGGGGAGGGGGAGGGGAGGGAGGGGGGAGGGGTGACAGCGAAGCAAATTGTTATCAGTCCAGTCTAGTAAGATTTAATTCCTTATATAAATCTGTTTATTATGATTTTTTGGTTTTGTTTGTTAGTCTATTTGTTAACTTTCTATGTTATCTTACGCTTTTGCAATACCGTGACGATTTATAGTCATGCAAATAAAGACACTGTAAGATAAAGGGGGTGGGGGGGGGGAGTGGGCCCCTCCCCTTGCATCCGCCTTGGCAGTAAAGGGCACCTAAAAACGACTTTCGGGTCGTGTAGGGGTCCGACGGCTATGCCATGCTGATGAGTCCTAACAAGGACGAAACAACTATCCATGGCTGCCACTTCCCGGGTGATATGGCTGTGTGCATGTGCGTAAGGTACTGGCCAGACCGCGGGGTTGGTGTTTGAGTGTGTCACATGCTTTTTTCTTGTCCCTCCCCAAGACTCGCCACTGACTGAACATTAATTCCCCTTCGTCGAGGTAAATATTCGGACTCTGAAAAATTTGAACCCTTTTGATTGATAGGTGGAGGATGAAGAGTTGAAATAATAAAAGGCGAAGAAAAGGGAAATAACATACGTCAACAGAAGATGCGAATTTTGAGTAACAAGTAAAAAAATAGTCCAAAGAATACTGCACAGCTGATACAACGTAATATTGGTTATCAGTTTCACAATATCTCGTCTGGCCAGACCAGCTTTCTTCAGGTTATAGACGGGACTAAAGTACCCAAAAATTTACAAAACATCCCACAACATAGATTCATGAAATAAGCTAAGGGTTTTAGGATTGCTTGAAACGTGAACGTGATATTTCCATTGAAGACATGCTAAGTGGCGGAAAAATGGCATTCCGGTAGACCCCCGCCTTAAAGGGAATGTAGTTGACTCCGCCCTACACAGTATACGATTACAGTATACTTTTCCATGCAGCAGTGCCAAGCCGGAATAAAAAAAAATCAAGAAAACATCCCAAATTTTATTTTGTAAAATATTTAAAAACAAATGGTACCATGCAAGTACCGCCGAAGAGGATTCATTTGAATTGTCACACTGTAGGATTTCGTCAACATTCTTAAAAGTTACAACTAAACTGCATGTCTTCATCATTTATTACTCTGGGTGTGAAAGAGTTGATGGCCATCATGAAAACAAGATTCGCTTATTCGTAGATGAAACAGTTTCCGGGTTCGAAGATGATCAGATTACCGCGGCTGTTTTGTGTGATTGCAGTTTTGGACTGTGTCTCCCGGGGGGAGGGGGGGGGGGTACTCCCATATATGACCTATATAGGTATGTGCCGCTGTGAAGGGTATGGTTTTCAGGCAGTTAAGTCTGCGATAGGGTATAGTAATCAGAGATTTTTGGAGAAACTGATCAGTTGCGTGAAGAATTTAGTCCTGACCAGGTTTACTGGCAAATGGCATTTAAAAATCAGTACGGCGGGCAGTACGGCAGTTTTACTAATCTCTGTTAACTAATAACTGTGATAGTGAACGAGTTTCTGGAAAATAGCGAGTCTGGAATAGGTCTAGGATAGGGTAGGGGTTTTCGGTATTTAGTCTAGAATAGGGTTGCAAAATGCAGCTAAAATTGTCTAGTTTAGGTTAAGGGTCTCAGAGTCCCAGCGGCACACCCCCACCCAAAAATTTGCAGAGTACCCTCCCGGGCTGTGTCTCCGCTGGTTCATGTAAGAGATGTATATATTAAAAACTAACCTACAATTATGACAACTCATCTATACTTGTTAAATATACAAAAGAATAAATTTCATGACCAAGACCGATTTAGAGGCACTGTTCGTGACTGTTAGGAGTAAGCACGGCAAGTAAGACACCAGAGAGGACTATTACATGAGCGGACTATAAAGGCTGGATATCTAGAAATTTACGTAAATTTGCTAATTAAGAACAGAAGTCGATCCCAACCTCGTTCCCAGGCTCTCTCTTCTTCCCGCCCCTCTCTCGCTCCAGGGGACGGGAAGAAGAGAGACCCTGGGAACAAGGTTGTAGTCGATCCCATGATTCCAATTGACAAGAGTGTTTATTTTTTGATATTATTCTCTTCCTCCACCCTGCATGGCTGAAAATCATTATTAATTTTTTATTTTATTATCTTCTGCCTTCTAAAAGTCGGCTAAAATTTACATTTGCAAATTTTCTATATTTTCTCCTGGCTGACAAAACTAAAACAGCGCCACATAAGAAACGTACTGCCCGGTAGCTTTCATTTGATTGGCCACACTCAACCATTACATATCCAAAGAGTGGTTGACCCATCGACACCTAAATCTTTCCAACCGTCCATGGAAGGCCACAGTCCTTGCATCATTTGTAACGTCGTCCACTTTTTACGACAAAAGATTCTTTGATGACAAATTTATGCTGGATGAACTGAAATCTTGCAAAGCGTGCTCAAATGAGAACGATGCCCCTGAAATGGGACAGAGATACACGCAATTGACCGGGAAAATCAAAGAACAATTTGGTCGTCCTACCATTTGCCACTTCTTGTTAATTATTTCACTATCCCTAACATTTACATGATAACTTTTCATGCAAAATAAAGTCTAGTGAAAGACCAACTACAAGGAAAAAACGGGGAATGTAAGAGAAAAAAGAGGAGACTAAAGAAGAAAACAGAAAGTCAAGCTGGTTTATCTTTTTCTCGTTCAAGAACTGTTGAAAGTTTGCTTTGTGCGCATGCCCGAAACGAAAAGCGAAAAACTAGTCCCTGAAAGGAAAGGACGTTTAGTTTTATAACAAGATTTTGGCCAGTTTGGTTGTAATTTGTCTAGAGAATGGTCAAAAAGGAATTGGTGAGTTCAAATTGCTGTTTTTCGCTATAACCGATGGGTTAAGGTTTAACTGTGAAAGAAGATTGTAAGTCATTGATAATAAGACGTAACGCTTGTTAAGAAAATTGTTTAACTGTTGCTTTTACGTCCATGTAGTTGATGACTGGGACGTGATGGGATGTTTTTACGATCACGACCATTCAGCCCTTCCCGAGCATTTCTACACACCAGGCGATCTTGATGTCAATGAACTCTGGCCAAACTTAAAACCGCTCGCACAAGCTTGCAGTGAACAGACAGAAATGAGAAATTTCACGTGTTTTGGAATACAGTATCATCATGAATGCTGGGGAGGTACGCTGGATAAATTGTGTTAAAGACGTCAGAAATAAAAGACTGGTGAGACAAAACATGATTATAATACGAAATACCAATGGTTTCCCGTTTCCGCATATATTCGGATATTAGCTTTACCAGTCATGTTCCGAAAAATTGACAAACAACATACTAATCATACTGGAGACTTGTTTTTACGGTGGCCAAACCGGCTTATCAATGATAAATCCAAACTTTTGTGTTTCACTCCCCCCACCGTTAGGTGGCAGAAATAATTGTCATAATTAGGGCCCGAATAATTATCATAATTAGGGCCCGAATTACTAGCTGCTTTTTCCTTTCCAAAAATCCCAGCTGACCTTATTTCGTACCCAAAACGGAATCTTTTATCTTCCCTAAAACAAAAGGAATTAAATTTTCTGATGTTATGAAAGTTTGGGACAACATTTTACTTAAGAAAACGCTAGTTTTTAGTGTAGTTATTCGTGCGAATTTGGGCCACTTAGGCCTTCCGAACAGATTTTCATCCGAAACGATTCGTTGGGGAAAACTGTGAGTTGCGCTTTTGATAAGAGCGGTTTCATTAGCCCAATTTTGATATATTAAAATTCACCTTGAAACAAAAGACATCACTACGAGGCTTAGGGGAATAAACCATATAAATCCCTACTGTCATTCCCCTAAGCCTCGTAGTGATGTCTTTTGTTTCAAGTTGAATTTTAATATATCGAAATTGGGCTATTGAATGTCGTAAAACCAACTCCGATCAATCACAACAGACGCTGACAATCCAATGAACCAATCAGAACTCGAGGCAAATGCAAGTAGCCCGCGCCAAGCGCGGGAAAACGCGTGCGAGCAAGTCACGATTGGTTTTGCAATGCATGCAAAAGCAAAGCAATCCCGAAATTACTTTCGACACTCAATTGAAAATTGCTCGAAAACCGTAAATTACTTTGTCACTAACGCATAACTGTTTGTTTTACAGGAGTCAATGCTTCCATGACATACAACATATCTGGTGAATCCCGCAACTGTAAGATTGGATTAGATGGCTATGGTGTCGGCGAAGTTTACACCACCTTTGTTTATAAACTAAAGTCAGGTACGTAAAATGAATTGTATTTCTTTAGTTACAGCAAATGAGGCGTGGGAGAAAAATCCGACAGTCGGAGTTAGAACGTTTTAGATAGTGTTAGGGATACTGAAGTGTCTGATTCGAAAAGGTTTCCGTTATTCCTTTCGAGAAAGTTGGTCTCAGTTTCACTTGTGTGCATTTGTTACTGATAGGTACCTAGGGTCTACTGCGAAGAGTTACGGGCGAGATATGAATATCTTGTTATAAAGACCAAATACTGAACAAACAAATAAATAAATAAAAAAGTAAAGAATAATTTCATTAACATGCAAACAAATGCAACCAACTGCCGCCAACTGTTAACATATCTAATTATGTGTGATGTGTCAACTTATGGAGGCCGTATTCCCAGTTGTTTTGGTGCTTTAGTGATTCTTGTCTCAGTACTCTGCCTTCGGATATAGAAAAGGAAACATTTTTAGGGAGAAAGAAGTGACATATTTTGATAACAGGTCATATGATCAAGATATGCGATTTAACACTATGCCCAGGTATGTATAAGCCAAACTTGTATTTTTTAAATGAAGTGGTAAGTGTTTAAGTAATGATCGGCATAAGAAGGATAGTGCTGAACGACCCTGAACGGCAATGCACGATGGAATGTCAACTATTTTCATTGTTACAACTAGTGATCTCATTGGCCTAGACTCAAAAAACACGAAAAAGTTAAGGTTCAAGGTGCATAAAGTCTAATTTTTTTAAGGTTTCAAGTATTTTGAGACCCAATCGCACAACATGCAATTTTTAAAAGATTGTATTTGGGGAACTTCATCAAAGAAGCAAAATTAGTAGCTATTGTCTTCTGCTATTCTGATTGGTTAAGCACGAACATTTCCTAAAATATATTTGACGCAAATGGATTTTCTGTATTTTTATAATGAAATATAATTATGAACCATCAGCCCCTCCTCTAGTCTTAAAATCAAAGATATTCTATGTGGGAAAGAGCCAATGCGCAGAACAATGAAGTTTACTATAGTTCTTATGGGAAGTATTACTTAATAGATACTTTTCGTTTTTTCAGTGGATGGGAACTGGTCTGCCTGGTCTAAGTGGTCTCCCTGTTCACAGACCTGTGGACAGGGTTTTCAGAAGCGCGTGCGTAACTGTACAAATCCAGCACCAGCAAATGGTGGAAAATCTTGCGATGGGGTAGCTACAGAAACCAAAGTATGTCACTTAAAACTCTGCCCACGTATGTATGAGCTAAACTAGTACATTTTTTAAAGTTTTATTTAGCAATTAATATAAATACTAATGGGAGCCTTGTTATCTTCATTATTTGTCTTGGATTTTATTCAGACCTGTTCATCGTTTGTGTGTGTTTTCGTTTTATTTTTTATTTTTTTCATGCAGTGGATGGTAACTGGTCTGCCTGGTCTGAATGGGCTCCCTGTTCAAAGACCTGTGGTGGAGGGTTACAAAAACGACTGCGTGATTGTTCAAATCCTTCGCCAGCAAACGGTGGAAAACCCTGCAAAGGGGCTGCCATGAAAACCAAAAAATGTAGTTTGAAACCATGCCCAGGTTTGTTACGAACATGCTCTTAGGTTGGTTGAGTGGAGCCCCAAATTTATTAGCAGTAAAATGTTGGAGAATATTGTCTGTGAAAAGTGTTAGGCATGCTTGAAAGTTTTAATAATCAATGAAGAATCATTATCGTTAAGTACATTTATGCGAAAAAAGAAATTGCATCTCTAGCTGAATTTCTTATCTACTGTAGTCAATGGTCAGTTGGGACCTTGGACAAGCTGGAGCCCATGCTCATTGACTTGTAAAGGTGGTGTTCAGAGTCGAAATCGCAGCTGTGATAATCCCTCAACTCAACACGGTGGTAAGGACTGTTCAGGTGTATCCATGGTAACAAGGAGCTGCAACGTCAAACCTTGTCCAGGTAGTTATAGTAAAACAAGTTAAAAGTATGAAACCAAACAGGGGAAAACAGATTTGTTTAATTGTTTTAGTTTTATTTCCGCATGCATGTGTAAATCGATTGCCGGCATACCCATGATACATATAAATTTGTGTTTATCAACAGAGGTGATATTTGATATCGTAAAGTGGCCAATGCTAGCCCTTTGCCCTTTCTCTTTCTGACGAAAGCTGGCTTTATTTTACTACTGAAAATGCTTTTCGTTAAGTACTGTTCTCCATTTACTGAGAAACGGTGACCCTTTTTATAAAAAAATTGAATGATCTTTCAAAAGCAAACTAATAGGAGATAAATTAACTAAAAACGGATATATTGCAGTGAATGGTGGATGGAACTCCTGGGGTAGTTGGCGCAGGTGTAGTAAGTCTTGTGGGAGAGGTACCCAGGTCAGGTACCGAAAGTGTACCCATCCTCCACCCCAACATAATGGTCAACCGTGTATTGGACAAGGAATGCAATCGCGATCGTGCAACACATACAGGTGTCCTCCTTGTATGTTTGAATCACTTCTTCATTTCGTTTATGATCATAACAGTAATTATGGTAATAATGAGTCTTAAGAGGGGCGCTTCCAAAACCGATGCTGCAGGCACAGACCTATGTTAATTTCATTCAAAAGTACATTCACTCTCTTTTAGCTTTCGCATATTTTGTTTCAATTAAGCTTCATTGGTCTGTGACACAAGATTATTAGGCTTAATCAAAACGTACTGTACTTCCAGGAACACTGAGAAAACAGGTGTCAGACGGTCCTTACTTTTTTATTTGTTAAATGAAAGAGAAAATCCACTTTATTGAAAAAGCAAATTCCATTATTGGACAAAAAGCGGAAGAAAATGTTGAGAGACCCGCTGCGGAGAGCTCAATTTTAGAAACTAACAGCCGCGAGTCCATGCCACTCCACTACTCTAAAAAGTTCTAGGTAAGGATTGGGTGCGAAATGCTAGGGAAGACTCGGAACTGGAACCACGGTATTATTTGTTTTGCTTCATTACTTGTTTATTAGTTTTTTGTTCGATTGTTCGGCGTTGTTGAACGAGTTACCCAAAGACTTTCTTCTTTTCAATTGGTTTAAGGATTCAATCAGCAAGCACGTAATTATCACTTATATCCATTTTCCCATAGGAAAACAAGTAGTGTTGTGCGAAACCGACATTGGAGTTATTTTATCCTGTGGTTTGTTTAGATGGATAAGAATTCACTGGGTACATTATGGTTACATTGGTGGTGAGAGTTCCTGTGGAATCCCGCACTTAACCACGTGTTCTGCTGTAAACGCATTCAGTGTCATGCGGGCCTGGTGTGAGGGAAAGTCTTGGTGTCTTGTAAAACCTTGGAACGTGTACTTTGGGGCTCCTGTGGCGGTAACAGAAGATACTTAAAGTTTTACTACTCCTGCATGCTAGGTGGAGTTATCGATGACCGTTGATGTAAGTTCATGGAAAGTGTGTCAGTGCGTAGCATTTCCCATGATGTAACTTGTTAATTTATTTTTGGCAATGAAACTTATTCGAGAAAATTTAACCGAATAAAAGGCAAATCATTCAGAATGAACTTCACTGGTGGCACTGGTAACGATATCGTTAGTCACTGAATAAAGTGTCTGATGAAATTCCACCATTAATAGTAATGAATGACCGTGCGAGCACCTACGTACGAAAGCCGAGGAGGGACTTCTGATTTCCAACTTCCACCTTCCGACTTCCGACTTCCGACTTCTGATTCCCGACTTCCGACTTCCGACTTCCTATTTTAAGACCTCTTTTAAATTTTAGATGGTTAGCTTCAGACTCGCGGATTACACTTGTCGCGCTTCATCCGTTGAAAGTTAGCCATCGTGCCTTGTTATGTTACGCATAGACAGTATTATTCCATGCTGTAAGGAGATAAAACCGGCAATTTCCGCGTTACTAAAGCCTTGTTGGAAGTAACTTGTAAGTAATTGCGTTATCTCTCTCAACTTGAACGTCGTTTCTTAAAGCAGGTGTGTTACTGGTAAAAAGCACTTCGAAAGGCACACCGCATTTACAAGAATGATAAGTTGCAGGAACCTAGCGAGGGTTTGTTAAATACCAATTTCATCTCCAATTTAATAATAGCGATGAAGGACTGTTTATTCACCGAAACATAACAACGCACGATGGCGAACTTTCAACGGATGAAGTGCGACTAGTGTAATCCGCGAGTCTAAATTAAGCTCTAAAATTTAAAATAGGAAGTCGGAAATCAGAAGTTGGAAGTTGGAAGTCGGAAGTCGGAAATCGGAAGTCGGAAGTCGGAAGTCGGAAGTCGGAAATCAGAAGTCCCTCCTCGGCTTTCGTACCTACGAGGTGAGAACGTAGCACCTAAGAGCTCGGAACTCGTTTACACACTTTAATCCCATTACTTAAAAATTAATGAGTACAGCGATAAAGCAGTTTTCAAGTGAGTGTCGAAAGTCATCTCGCGATTGCTTTGGTTTTGCTTGGCGCCGACTTCATGTATTTGCGACTATTTGCTTTGAGTTCTGATTGGTTCATTGGATTGTCTGTCTTTGTTGTGATTGGAGAGAGTAATTACTTTGGTTTTGGTTTTTCGTAGCCTGCGAGCCGGGAACGATGAGAGGCGCGCTGCGCGCATTTACAAGCTAAGTTTTTCGACACTCATTAGTCAACACTCAACCGCTCTAATAAGAACAACAATTTCCCTGCACTAGTTATTTACAACTACATAAACGTTCAAGCCAATGCTGAATTTCTTTCATGTTTTTTTTTTTAGTCACTTCACAAGTTTAGCAATGGCGGGGTCAGTTTTCTTCCTTGTGATTTTAAGAAGCGAAATTCCAAGCTTTACGGTGTCTGGTGCTTATCGGTGTCTGGTAAAGGAAAGATGTAAATGTTTCGAAAACGGAAATAAATGGTTAGAATTATTGTGAGAACGTTTAATTTATTCTTTCTGTATCGGAGTGGACTTCTTCAGTAATATATACTTTTGCAAATAATATTTCATCACTTGAAAATGAACCAATCCACATGATTTCCTAATCTTTATTCTTAAGTAACGCTCCACATAAGAACTACAGCAAACTTCATTGTTCCGCGGCATTGGCCCTTTCTCGCATAGAATGTCTTTGATTTCAAGAACAGGGGAGGAGCTAATGGTTTATAATTATATTTCAGTATAAAAATAAAGAATATCCATTTGCGTCAGATAAATTTTAGGAAATGTTCGTACTTAACGAATCAAAATAGCAGAAAACAATAGCTGATAATTTTGCTTCTTTGATGAAGTTTCTCAATTACAATTTCTTTAAAAATTTGCATGTTTTGTGATTGGGTCTTAAATTATATGAAACCTTTAAAAAATCAAACAAAATGCACCTTGAAACCCAACTTTTTAGCGGTCTTGGAGTCTACGCCAATGAGATCACCAGTTGTAACAATGAAAAAAGTTGACATTCCATCGTGCATTGCCGTTAGCACTTTCCTTCTTATGCAGATCATTGCTTAAATGTTTATCTAAAACTACATTAATTAAAATAATATTTAATAAAACAAAGTGAAATAGTAAATTGGAGTTTCAGTGGCATACACGAGGTGGCTTTTACTGACCAAGTCTTTCGATTGTCTCCGGATCGAATTGGAATTTGGAAATGTTGTTTTTTGTGAAAGAAGGAAAACCGGGGTACCCGCAAAAAAACTTGGAAAAAGGACGAGAACCAACAACAAACTTAACTCACATTTGGCGTCACCTCCGGGAATCGAACTCGGACATTATTGGCGTGAGGCGAGCGCTCTCACCCCAGAGCCATCCAGTGCGCTAGATCACAGTAGCCCCACATCTGAAAAACCATACTTTCACGTCTAAGCATAACATTTTATTTCAGTAAGCAAAAAGATGCTGTATATATGATTTTTAGTGGCCCTAATAATCTAAACCTCACAGCGAAATAATACAACAACAAGGCCACAACTTGAAACTCGATGACGATGGCGTCATTAAGACTGCTGTTCCAATGAGTCGTAGGTTTGCTCCAGCATTTCCAAGTTTTCTCTCACCCAAACATCAAACCGCTGAACATCTGGATTCAGCTTTTTTGTTGCTTTAACATCGCGGTCCGGGTTTCCTCGCACATAAAACTCGAACATGTTCCCCAACTCCACTGCACCGGGAAAACCGAGAGCTCTATACTGATCCAAGGTGATCTTAGAATCCTTCAGGATTAAAAAAAAGATCAGTTTTTTTCAATGGTTTACTACCAGAGAAGAAACCAAATATTTTTAAAGCTCTTCTCTATCAAAATAGAATAACACATGCACGTGACAAACTGATCAGCTATGTGGTATTGGCTAAGAGCAAAAGAGTACCAGAGCTAATTGTAGGTGATGGAGTGCATAAGATACTGTTTCCATGACAACACGTTAACCTGTTGGCTATTGATTCACACTTGATAAGAAGGGTGATAATATGGGATATTATGGAAGGAAACATTAAGCGAAGAAATGATAAATTGGCACAGTAGAGTACCTTTAAGGTTACAGTATACCTTCGGGGGTGTCTCCAGTATAACAGCTCTAGCGTCTTAAGATTACACTTAATATACCTAAACCCAGATATCAAATTAAAGCTTATAGACCTGGCTAGCTAAATATGGAAACCATTTGGTAATAAAATGAATTATCGAATTTTTTACGACGTCTAAATTCGAACGTCCGAATCAGCTATAAAACGCTACAACTCAAAGCGATTATTATATTTTGCTAATTTGATTTGTTCTCGGGTTTCCGGACACGAAGCGCTAAAAAAACGTGTCGGCGATTTCCCATATTCAATTGCAGTGAAAAGTTACAGAATATTTTCGAAAAGGGGAGAAAAAAAATTGGAATGATCGCACGGAAATGGCTCTTGACGAAAAAGTTTTCGGAATTAAGAAATTCGCCGACAAGTTTTTGTTGATTATATGTTAGCCTAGCTTCTGTCCAAATTTTAGGAAAATCGAACAAATTCCCTTTGAGTTGTAGCTCTTTAAAGTGTTCCCAAAGAGCGAAAAATTAACTTTGAGAAAACGGCGCTTAAAAAAACATATCGCTTAATAAACAAACTCCGCCCACAAAAGTTATACCGTCATTTTTCCGTCAATTTTCACTATTTTTCGATAATTTTTTTTTTTAATGAAAGTTCATTCTGTAAACTTTATTTTAACGCCAAAAAAAATTTTTCAATAAATTTTCGATCTGAAGGTACGCTGTAACCTTAAAGGAGAGAGGACTCTTAAAAAATTACCCTAGAACAAAACTGAAACCACCCACTTATGAAAATGTGAGTGCCTCCTCAATATGCAGAAATGCTAGAAAAAGCTGACTCTTTTAAATCATTTCTTTTTCTTTTATGTGCAAACGCTTGATTCCCCTTCGCCAACTCTGGTTTGCTTGTTTCGCCCAAACTTTGGAAAAACGTCACACAATAACACCAATCGACTAACCTGGAATATCTTTGGGCTCAGATGCTTGGACAATATGTCGCAGTATTGTTGAATGGTAATCTTGCCAGCGCTCAGCCCAACTGTTTTATAACGATAAACATCTGGATTCTCCAATATGCCTGCAAAGTCGGAAAACACAAATCAACAAGTTGACAGTTGACCGAAAACTACTGTTCTTTTACACCATTTAAATTTCATTTAAGTTCTTACGCCAAAAAACGCCATTGTATTAAGGTTCTGACATTCTGTCTGCTTAAAACCAAAACCAAAGTAATTACTCTGGCCAATCACCACAGACTCAGACAATCCAATGAACCAATCAGAGCTCGGAGCAAATACATACAGCGGCTGCCAAGCGCGGGAAAACGCGTGCGAGCAAGTCACGATTAGCCTGCGTGCAGATGTCTCCTATTTCCGTGAGCAAGGAAATAGCAAACGTCTGCACGCAGGCTAGAGTCACGACTGGTTTAGGTGTTACGTGGCGCGAGACGTTTTAGCCAATCACAAAGCGTAGCAATGCAAAACCAAAGCAATCGCGTAATTACTTTCGATACTCAATTGAAACATGCTCTATTCCGTTAGAAAACCAAGCACTAACAAAACCGCGTTCCCAGGGTCTCTTTTCTTCCCGTCCCGCTCCAAGGGACGGGAAAAAGAGAGACGAGGTTGACACCAACCTGACCTAATGTACATGAATAATAAAATGCAAGAGCGAAATGATCTAGCAGGAAAGTTTGGTTTCATCAAATGAGTTGATAAGGTAAATTGTCCACCGTAAAAAGGTTCAAAAACTAAAGTTTAGAGTGCAAACCTTTCAGAGCGAATTACGGTGGGCGATTTACCTTGTCAACCCAGTTAATTAAACCAAGTATTCGTGTTTTACTTGGTAGAGTCTACCTTCTATAGCTCACAAGGAGGTCGGACACTTATTGAGAATTATATAACGTAATGTCGACACTTAGAATTTTATTTTCAATAAATTTTTAAGTGTAAAAAAGAAAATCTAAAATCCCCACTCAGGATTGAACGTGTGACCTCAGCTAGGCTTACACTTACATGGCCTACCCTACCACCATGCCACCTAGCTTCTCGGGTTGCTTAGTCCTAAATTAAACTATATAAACTGCTAACCCTGACGTTAACTGAAAGCCAACCAGTTACTCCGTTATAAGTCCGACCTAAGTCTCAATCCGACCTCCTTCTGAGCTATGGAACCTAAACTCTTCCGTTTTACTCCCCCACCGACGCAGCACCCGTCACAGTTTTTTTGCGTCCGCGCAATCATAATCTTGTGCTGGGTGTCCTGTGTAGTAGCCGGATTGAATTCAGCTTTCCTCTGTTTCTCTGTTTCAACGCCACTTTAGACCCCCCCCCCCCCCCCAAGAAGATTCTTTTGTTCTTTTAAGGAGCAAACCGCTCGGGAACTGGTATCTGCTTTGGCGCATACCTTCTTTTGTGCGAACGCATTTTCCTAATGGTTGCGGATTACTACTATTTTAGAACTGACTAACCCCTCTATTTAGTTTATCACTAGCAGTTTCCTTGCATACCAAAAACACATTCTCCTCCCTGTTTGACGTCAATTCCATCCATTGGAACATCCTGCATTGGTATGTCGTACACAAACGTGTTCGCGTCCGTCCTGCGAGGCTTCATCATCACGGGCAGGTTATTGTAATAGAAAGAGAAGCGAACTATGGTAAAATTCATTTTGTCCCGCAGCTCTTTGGTGTGGAGATATTCCTCCACTATTCCCTTGCTGTCAAAATGCCCTAAAACAATAAACAAAAAAGAAAACCGCGTTGTTACAATCACTTTATACAGTAACGTTACAGTAGGAATACGGTTATTATTCATAATAAAATATAATAAAGAAGTTATGCAATGGAAGGCTTTAAAAATACACCAGTCTTCCGTCTGTCCATAGCCTGATTCTCAGACGGTCCGAGAATTGTCTGATTGGAATTGGAAAGAGATTGTCTGATACACTCCAAAGCCTCCAAAACAGAGCTGATAGAGTGATCACCTTTTCCAATTATGATAAACGTTCGGCTGAATTACTGGATGAACTATTATGGGATAATCTTGAAGAAAGAAGATCAAAACAGTTAGCAATACTAATGTATAAAACACTAAATGGAGGCACTCCAAATTACCTGACTAATTTGTTTGAAAATACAAACAATATCCACTCTTACAACCTGAGAAATTCATCAGAAAATTTGTTTGTGCCTAGGCCAAACAGCGAAGCTGGCAAAAACAGCTATCAATATAGAGGCTGTGTTCTTTGGAACAGCCTGTCCAGTAATACAAAAATCAGCCGAACGTTACAGCTTTTAGAAACATAATTAAATGATACATTTTGAGAACAAAATTTTTAGTACATAAATAATTAACTTAGTGACCTGTCTTTTTACATTCTTATTACTTTAGTTAATTTATCAATTTTATTTTGTATTTTTCATTAAATTAGGTAATTTATAGGCACGGCTCTCAGGAAGAGCATTATATGTATGAAGGAGAAACCGTGGTTAAATAAAGATTATGTATGTATGTATGTATGTATGTATGTGGTTGTTAGCCGTTTTTTCTCCATCAGAAATTTCAAGAATGCGACTGAACGTACTCGTACAACTGCGAGGATCATTCTTCATTTGATGAACGTACTCTGATTGGTGGAAATATTCAACGGTCAGATGACGTAAAGAACAAGGGCCTGGTCGCACTACAGTCAAAAACAAAAAATAGCCCGTGCAAAAATCGAGCAAAACAAAGGAAACCGCTCCGGTGGGACATGCTTTTTGTGGAATGTTTTTGTTTTTATGTCATTTTGCACGGGCTAATTTTTGTTTTTGACTGTAGTGCGACTAGGCCCCAAGCCATCAAACAAAGGACATCAGACGCAGAGAGGAGAGAGTGGGTGGGAGCGACCTTGGACCGTCTGATAATCAGGCTACTGTCTGTCACGCTCAAGGGAAAAAAACTGACGGTTGCCGGGGAAACTAATTAATGAAATAGTCTGAAATGTCAGACGCTTTCTCGCCCTATCCTCTGTGTCCTCTGTGGCCGCTGGTACTAATGAAACTGGTCTGAAAGCGTTATGTTGTCTTCACTGAGAAGCAATGATGGTAACAATGGCTTTATATACAGTGCTATAGTTATTTTACGGTACTGCTTAAATTTATTCTTAATTTTTCGTCCAAGAAAACCTGAATTGTGTTGATGTGAAAAATTATTGGCTTCAAACTGGCAAAGATCTGTCTTACACTCTCTTTTTTGTCCATTCTTTTTTTGCATCGTTTGCATCTTTTATGCATCGTACACCAAAATAGATCTTCGACAAAATACATCATCGTTTGGAATCTTGTCATGCAGTAATAACAGAGTAATAGCATAATTCCTCTAAGACATCTCATGAGCATGCCTTTAAAATGTTAAAAATGTATGTTTTCATTAGCCCGCACACAGACGTCTCCTATTAAGTTCCTTTGCATCACGCGGAAAAAGAAATAGGTCGAAGTAGGAGACGTTTGCGCGCACGATAGTTTTCATTTGTTAGCTGAGGAAAATTAGGATCATTATTCAATCCAAGTTGGTTAGATAAGTAGAGATGCTTTCAATAAGAGCCAAAATGGTGAGTTGGTTGAAAAAATTTATGTCAAACGGCCAATATATATATTTTTTCATTTCCGCTGTTTTTTAATTCCTTTTAGCCTGGTTTTCACTAGCAACGCAAGCACAAGCGCAAGCATAAGCGCAAGCACAAGAGCCCTTATTTCGCCGTGAAAACGAGCTTGACGCAAGCATAAGCGCAAACACAAGAGCCCGTATTTCGCCGTGAAAACGAGCTTGACGCAAGCATAAGCACTAGCACAAGAGCCCTTATTTCGCCGTGAAAACGAGCTTGACGCAAGCATTAGCACAGGTGCAAGCACAAGCACAAAGATCAAAATATTGTGATCCTTGTGCTTGCGCTTATGCTTGCGTCGCATGTGAAAACGGAGCATAACACAAGCACAAGAAAAAAGCAGTGATTCTGATATGATTTTGAAGACATTTTTGAACAAAATAAAGGTTAGTTAAGAAAATTATCTTCGAAAGTCATTTGTGAGTTATTCACTTATTTTGCTTGCTTTGATTCTACGAATCTTGCTGATTACAAACGTCGTTGCCGTGAAAATTGTTCGTTTCGTTTTCAAGCGAAAATAACGTTATTTGTTGTCAGTCAATGAGTAAAGCAAATAGATTCATGTTTTCCGTCAGTCAAATGCACAAAAACCTGATGGTTTTAACAAGGATCAAATCTTGCTGGTGAATATTTCGTTCTTATATTGTGCTTGTGCTTGCGTTCGTTTTCACTTGTACAGAATTCTTATGCTTGCGCCTATGCTTGCGCTAGTGCTTGCGTCGCTAGTAAAAACCAAGCTTTTGTCACTTGTTATATCACGTTATTGCGTATGCTGTTATGACACTTGGCACGCTTTTTTAAAAATAAAATATTGTAAAAACAAAATTAAAAAGTTAATGGTTTTCCTTTCAATTTGTTTTTTTCACTTGTTTTGGGTGGTACTGACTTCACACTGGAAATGTTGTTTAAAAATACCAGTTTTATATCGGCAGTTTTTTTAATAACAAGAAGTTGTACACAGCTTGAACTCGTGGCGCCTTTAACTCATTGCAGCATTGATTCCCAAGTGATTTGAGTGCTTTTACAGAGAAACATAAGCTTAAAATTATGTCTAATCAGAGGCTCCTAAGAGCCAACCCGAGAAGAAGAAATGCTAACGCGTAACGCGTAACGCAATATTGCCGAAAGCTTACGTTTTCACACTGACACGGTTCGATGTATATATATATATATATTTTAAATTAAACGTAAGGATTTTTGACGAACGAAAAAAAAAAGTACATCACTTTCATAATGTCCAGTTCGAAAAAAGGAAAAAAAGGAAATAAAAGGACTTTGCGGAGATTCGAACTCGGGCCGTCCGGGACTAAGTCACAAACTCAATCACTGAGCTGTCCAAGAGCACATACCACCTACAAACTAAATTTTATTATTTTAAGCTAAACACGCATCAGAACGCGTGTTTAGGTTGCAAAATCCTTTTAGATCGATTTCAATGTTGCACTAAGAACTCCAAATGCGAAACATCTGTAAGCTTATTGTTGTCTATATTCGTTAACATCAAATTAATTATTGTTACAGGGTTCTCCCTAAAGTTCAGCACAGCAGGTAAGGGATTTTTGCTAAGCGGTAAAGGGAAAACTGTGTGTCTTAAAATTTTTCCAGGGGCAAGCGGTTACAGGCGGTAATAAGTGCTGCTTCAAGCGGTAAATTTTACCGGTTACCGCCTGATAAGGAGAACCCTGTTGTTATCGTTGGATTCACGTTGAATTTGCTCACTAAGTTTACAGCTGATGGAAGGAGCGAGTGAGTGAGTGAGTGAGTGAGTGAGAGAGAGAATTTTATTTAAACACCCTTGCCGATAACCCGTTCATCATGCTTTCACGTATACACGGGTTTAAAAGTAAGACTACACTGCATTCACTAGATTCAGTAGCTCGACCCGGAGCTCGATCGCTAAGCAAATGGCAAGTTTAATATATAAAACACAGAACTTGCCAGAGCAAAAATCCCAGAGGAATAAGCGGCGAACACAATATCAAACGGTCCTATCGGATTTTCAACAAGTCGGATGGCACTTACAAGCTTCCGTATGAAAGTGTGCAATTCTTTATCCTGCTTCTCGAGTCAACACACGGAGAGATTTTACGGTATGTATTTCATGGCCGAAAGCCATATAGTCGTCGATATAGACTTAAATATGCGCGCATAAATTTGCATGCGCTAATGTGACACGAAAAAAAACAAGAAAAGTGAAAGCCGGATTTACAACTCGTGTGCTTCGCCACGAGTAAAAAATTCAATCCAAAATCCAGACCACAATTACATTTGTATAAGCGCGTACTTTTCAAAAGATCCTACAACGGAACTACTGGACTGGAAAGGACTAACGGACGGACGGGAGGTAATTGAGTTTCTTCTTTTCCTCTCTGTTTTTTTTTACAGATCTCGACTTTCCATCTGAGTGATCTGTAAACGGGATTAGCTGTAAACGTTTTTTTGCATTTGCAGCCATTTCATCAACGGAAGAAACCAAGAAATGTTTGGTTTGTTTATCTAGACAGAAGCACGTTAGATGTGGAATATCATGATGAACAAATAAAATGCTACAGCGGTAAATAAACCTGTACCCTTGTTTACAGTTGAAAACCAATGCGATTTCTTGTCGATATGCAAAATAAATATAAAAGAAAAATACATACAGGTATATTCGCTTTAATTAGAAAAGTTCTAAATGCAGTACACCTGATGTTTTAATGAAATATATACTGGGAATTAAAATTAGGTTTCCTACCTTCAGGTACTGTACAGTTGGAATTCATGGCGTACCAGTTCATTGCATATTCTTTTGAATCGCAAGACAGTTTACGAGTTTTAAAAACAATAAGATAGCGCTATGGGGCGAAGAGACTAAATTTGAATTGAAATTCAGTGAAGTCAAAAGTGACAATGTATTACGCCCTCTTTGAAAGAAATAACTGCAATAGCGTTTATAATGTGGTTTATTTCGTTTCCGGGGCTCCAAGATATTTCCACCCCTTGATTTTTTATTCGTATTGCAGAATGACCCTAGAATGTGTTTATCGCAGCTTTTTGATATCAGATAATCCTACCTCGAACAATGTTATTTGTATTTCTCAAAGACAGCGCCGTGTCTCGCTTAGCTTATTTTTAATTAAAGGTATTTAAAACGCGTATAATTAAAGTCACGAAGTACAAGGGGGCCTAATCACTCACCACAATCTATTCCGATTGCCTTCTTTACGTTTTCCAAGCCGCTGTAAATGAAGTGCTTCACTCCAATCGACTCGCATGTATCGATCACTCGCTTACCCTGTTCGATTTCTTTCTCTTTGTTAAAATGCTCCCAGTAATTTGTCACCAAATAAACCCCGTAAGAGCCACGAACTGCTTCTTCCACCGAATCTTTGTCATCCAAATCACACTTGATAACCTCGCATCCTTTACTCTTAAGGTCTTGTCCCTTGGCTCCATCTGGGTTTCTTGTAACTGCACGGACAGCATAACCTTCTCCTCTGTTTATGGCTTTGAGAAGAGCGGAAACTACACCGCCACCCTGTCCGCCTGTCGCTCCAAATACAGTTATAACCTTCGACATCTTAATGCAAATTGATCTTAAACAGGCAAACGTTAAATGCAAGTTACAGGAACGATTCAGAGTCAAAATGATAGATGTAGCCTGTCTTGCACGCTACAATACCTGCTGTGTGCCGACAGTCTGTGTTGTGTGGGTGTGTTATGCAAATTAAAACCAATCATTCGTGTCACGCATTATTTCCAACCTTTGAACAAAATCATTTTCTCTGGAGCTAACTCATTCAAGCATGCAGAAACAACAGTGCTTTTGAATACAGCCTCGAGGGAGCCCTTTTCACACGTAAAGCTTTTATTGTCTAATCACACACTTCACTTCCCCTTCTACTGCACACCCGCCCGCTGCACATACACCACTTTCATAATGGCGGCCGATTTATTTATTCTTTTATATGTATGTTAATTAGCCTCACTGGCCTCATTTTAGAGTAAAAAATCATTTGAATTTTGCACATGTTACCGAGGCCAGTGAGGCTAATTAACATACATATAAAAGAATAAATAAATTGGCCGCCATTATGAAAGTGGTCCATTCAGGCACTTTTTCAAGTTAAAGGAACTTGCGTTACCATGTATATGCAGTCGATATTCGAGCACGGCTCAGAGATAACGATTAATGCATTATGAAGGGACCCTACCGATACCAGTCTAGTGCTGAAAGGACCACACTTGAATCTTTTATAATAAACTTGACCACCTAATATACTGGAGTAAACAACAAAAGCCGCGCGTGCTTTCATACTATTATGCAAACACGAGAGAGAGTTTGGGAGAATCTGAATGGTTATCACTCACAGCCTTGGAGTGCCAAAGTGGCCGGGAAAAAATTACAACCCAATCAAATGTAAGATGGCGTCATATAAACAGTAGGTAGACAAGCAATCACAGTGTGTGTCTTATCAATTTTTTATCATTGCATATCAAACCCACATAACACAGCTATTGTATCGATACTGTAGCGTGAAAAAGGTTGTGAACCTTCCTCTTTGAGATGTCGAAGGAAGGTGGCGGTGTAGTTTCCGCTCTTCTCAAAGCAATAAATAGAGAATATTATGCTGTCCGTAAGCATGGCTTTGTCCATGCGTTTGAATGTTAACATTGGCTTGTCCATGTACATTCCCCTTTGTGAGACACCATTGTGACATTTTGGGACTTCTTGTTCCCCGGAACACGTGATGTGTACTTTGTGCCAGGATCAAGTTGTTACAGATAATAAAAGTCCCCACTTCGTAAAACGACCAGGGTGTTTATTTATTTATTCTCCGGGATCTCAATGACGAAACAGGCGTCCTGGCCCACCTGAAAGAACAATGAATGCCCACTGAGGTCCACTGAAGTGGTTGCCACGTTGTTTATGGGCTGTCGTTCATCCATCGGCGCCGCTTGTGCTGCGGTATTCTGCTCCTGGATTACAGGCAGAATGCCTTGCCAGCCATATTGCCGCCGCAATTACTACCATTCTAAACAGCACTGGATAAAACAAAACAAGACAAAGGTGCCATGGAACATTTTTTCTTTTACAGAGGGGCATAACATCTCAATCAATATAGTTTTCATTTTTTTGCCAAATCCCTGACATAAACTGACCTTAAATAAACATAGCAAATCGCGTTGGTCTCGATATTTTGGGTTAACAAAACATTTGTAACAAAGGAAGTCGACTCAAACTCTTAATTCTCTGAATTCCTGTTAACAACGTTTTTGATCGTTTTTAAATGTGCAGCACGGTCAAGGTTACTAAGTTAACAAAACATGCCGTGCAAGTGTGTTCGAGGAAATGTGGTATTGACCGGACGAAACAAACTTGAATGTGTAGAGGAAACGAATTCTTTTCATTGTGTGACAGGGACTTTTGGAGAAGAACTCACTTCGAGCTGCTCAAAGCCGTATTTCAAGTGCCCGACCACGCACAGCGGACCCATCTGCCACTATCGCAAAGCATGTCGGGAAATCCTATGGCAAAACCGAAATGGAACTTCCCGCCCGAAAGTTAGAACAAAATACTATAAGTCTGAAAGCACTTAGGATATCAGATAAAGTTGAGTGTTTGTGGACATCGATCAAAGCAAAGCCGTTAAAATTATTTTGGACAGGATTTCAAGCAAACAGAGCTAAAAGATCGACAATTTTACCAGCTAAGAGAAGGTAAAACTTAAGTAAGGTAAGGTAAGGTAAAATCAAAATCGACTTCCAATCCAGTTTAAGTAAACAGAATTGCTGCTGTTTGCTGAAGGGTATTTTAAAAATAAAACTTGTTAATGTTACTGCACATGATAATGAATGGTAGGTGGATCCAATCATAAAGCCGCCGCAACACGCAGCACCAATTTATTATCATGTTGAATGAAATCTTCCCTTTAAAACTGAAACTGACTTTGAATTCCAAATCCAGTTGGAATTTAAAAATAATGTTAACAGCTTTCCTTTGATTGATGTCCACCAAACTCAAGTGTGACCATCTAGAATGAAGTGCGATGGGTTGCGTGTTAATAGCAACCACTGTAACTATTATAATGTCATGTTTGTACATAATTTTTATGCAATTTTCTATTGGGGAGCAACATCCCAAACAATAAAATAAACTTTCCTACCATCAGCCTTGAGTCACAGAACTGGAAATCAGCCATGTACATCATGACAAGTGGTTTTCTCATCCAATTGAACTATTTCCGATTACAACATTAATGTACTTGCTCTAAGTAGTATATGATTTTAATGAGGAAATATTTAAGACTGAAAATGCAAGTGTCAAATATTGTATCACATCTACAAACATGCTGATACATTAACATGTGAACTGCTACAGAAGGACACATGTCCTGCTGCCAACCGAGAAATCTCAAGAGATAAACTACAAACAGGCCATGATCCATTCATTGCCAAAAATGTTATACTGCATAATCTATAAGTTTTATGTGATAAAAATGCTTTGTCTTGTGCTTATCTCCTCTTTTTTCTACAACGTTCATCCAAATTCATGGATGACAGAAAGCTTTTCAGTTATCAAAACAAATTCTGCAATCAGCAGTAATAAGCTCATTAATGATCTCACGCCAAGATCAAGCTCAGTTCTTTCTATTGTTTTCCCAAATGTGCAGGTTTTCACTGTTTTAGTGGTCTTTTGAAAGTTATATATCCTTTGTGAAAGATGAAAAAAAAAGCGACCATTGTTAAGAAATAATGATAGACATAATTTACCTTGGCAAGATAATTATTCTGTCTACTGTCTACTACTCTAAACAAAACAACGTAGATTTTATAGTCAGTTGGGGGCCCTCGAAAACAAAAATATCCCTTTGTTTAACTAAAGCACACCCTTAGGGTGAACTAATTAATCTGTCACATTAGGTTCTTTGTTGTTCATAACAAAGACGTCAGAAAACTGTCTCGGTGTTTACAGATTTCATATGAAATTGCCTTAAGTCTCAGCTTGTAAATCATACGTTAATTTAAAAGAACGTTTTAACGGTTTCAACGGAAATTTCACATTGTGGTGTAACATAAAGCACAGTCGTACAAGATCCAAAATCATTCAGCTGTGTAAAGCTTTCTATACATGTATAACCCGATAACATTACAGATACATTAATACAAAGAAATAATTTCATGAAACAGCAAAAAATTGACGTATCTACCGTTGATCTATATTCGCGTACAGTATACCCTTAAAAGGTCACTCGACAAAAGCCGCTTTGATTTAACGCTTCCTGTAGATACGATCTACGAGTGTGTGGGAGTTACTAGAATTTTCCTGTTGTTCAGAAACAAACATCCGATACTCGGGTTTTGCGAAAGTAAACAGGCAGCAAATCTGCATTCTTACCGAAGTAGGGACGCGTGCTCTGCCAGTTCTCAGGAAAATAAATGAAGTTTATCGATATCGTAATTCGCGTAATCACTTAAGTGGGCGTGTTTGTCTGCAAAGCACTTGTGAAATCGGTTGTGAAATCAATAGTCTATCAGGATGTCTGTTGATCGTAACGCAATCGGATTTATGTTTGCTTGTAAATGGCACGATCACTGTTATTCTTAACGAGTGATTTCCTGAATTAGTGGCCAATCCCACTAGAAGGATAGGCTTAATTCTAATAAAAAATTTAACACTCTTACAATTTTTCCCATCTTGGCGCCCAAATAGAGGCCTACCTGTGTCAACAAACAGTGAAAATGTACATTACAAAAAAGAATGAGCGAAATCACGCAAACAACTTACCGCCGTTTTCAAGAAGCGATCGTGGCGAATCTTTTAAATTTTGCAGCGAATTTGTTCTCTTGTTGTTTCTCGCGTTCGATTTATGCTTCCCTCCCGTGGAGTCCAAATTTAAGTTGTTCGATTTGAAAGTCAGTTGTGAGTTGTTTTCACGAAGAGAAGATTGTAGCGCGGAGAGATGTTGTTTCACGTCGAAAAGCTCGGTTTCTAATTCTTTCAATTGTACATCTTTCAATTCTAATTGCGATTTCAAACTTTCTGATTCCTTCAACAAATCGGTTCGTTCTTGTTCCCAAATCCGTTTTTCACTCTCCAAGCGTTTGATTCTCTCTCCTCCTTCTAACATCCGTTGTTCATAATTTTGAATAAATTCTCTAAGTTCTGCTTCTTTAACCTCCAAAATTCCATACACTTGCTTCATTTGATGAAGTAAATTCATCTTTTCTGTTTTTAAACGTTTTCTTTCCACTTTCATGCAAGAAATCGTTTCTTTTGCTCGAGAAATTTCGTGCTCACAGGAATGAAGTCGTTCTCGAAGCTGGTCCAAATCTGTGTTCCCATGCCTCCACTCGTTTAGTTCTCTGGTTAAAAATTCATTTTCACAACGTAATCTATCATTGTCTTCTTTGTAAACTTCTAATTTACTTTTTGACGAACCGGTCTCATTCGATTTCTTTTCACGTTCCGGGAGTTTCGTGCTCGCAAGCTCTGACAGCCTCTTGTCTTGGTCTCGAAGTTCGGCTTTCAAATACTCCACCTCTCGGTTTACTGCGTTAAGAGAACTATTAATTTTAGCAGCAATGACGACTTTCTCCTCTCGCATTCTTTTACTCTCGCTTTCTGCCTGTTCCATCAAACGCCGCATAACACTCAAACAAGTTATTAAATCGTCCTGCTTTTTCACAAGCGGTCGCGTTCCCGAACTTCCACTATCACTGACATCGCTGCTTTCTCCTGAAACAGTGCTACTAAACGACAACGAACGGACCCTCTCTTTGAGCTTGTCAACTTCGGCCATGGCTTCCATGACTGTTAAAGAAAGCTTTCGCTCTTTGGCGGGAGAGGCGGCTGTTGTTTTCTTATCTTGAGCGTTGTTTATGTCCGCCATATTTGATTTGTGTGTGACACCGGAGGTCACAACGAAATTTGAGATGCTTGCCTCACTCTCGTGCTAGCAAAGCGTATCCACCCTACCCCGGACGATAGTGTTTCGTTTTAGCTTTCGTATTCTCAAAAGGAAATAATTTCAATCAGATTATTAATAAACGCTTTAGCCAAGTATCATTATCGATCTATTATAAGATGATTTCATAAGCGTGTCATAAGAATTACCATGTTATTAAGTGCATGTTCATTTTTTTTATTTTCCTTTCAACCGGGCGATGATTGATATCAAAAAGATATACATATATATTGACCCTTGAATGAAATTTGCCCATCTATGGTCATTTGATGACCATAGATGACAAAACTGGAAAGTTTCCCGTTTATTTCATTTGGAATAAAAGCTAAAAGAAATTCAGTAGAATATCAAGGACTTAAACGCGTGATACGCGACAATCAGTTTTGTTTGCAAAAGGCCACTGTCTCGTTGCCGAAGGAATTGCGCGGTTAACGCCTCCTTGGAGGGGAGACGATTGTAATCGTGATAAGGCAAAGTCTTTCCCTGTCTATCTGATCCGTAAAAGATATCCATGCAGTCACAACGTTAATGTAGAAATACCGCAGGATTTTTTTTACCCCCAAAATACCACTTGATCAACTTTTTAACGACGCATCACCTCCTCCCCCCTCCCCTCGATTCTGCGGGTGTTCGCCGGTTGGACGCTAAAGGAAAAAATGGACAATCTTCTACTTTACGAAACGTTGCGAAACTGTCAGCGATGCTTGTCATCCATTTGAAGAAAGCGAAATGTTATGTCTGAAATATCATTTGAAGGCTGACCAAAACATTTTGAACAATTTCGGCTGGCCAGAGCTTATGTTTTTCCTTACCACAGAAGTGAAAGGTCGTGTTTTGACGTCAGTCACTTTTCAAGATAACGTAAAACTGTTCTATAAATGGAAAATACGGCTTCAGGTTTCGCCGATGACTTTCGTTCATAATGGCTCATAGTCCGACTCATGCATAGTCTATTGGAAACAACAAGGTGTCAATTGTTCAAGACGACTGCGTGCGCGTGGTTTATGGAGGGATTCACTGCGTACGTGGTTATGAGGATATTTTAAAAAGACACTCTATTAGGAATGTCCAAAACATGCCAAATCACGTTTTGTGGGCGTGGTTCAAATTGCTTTCACCCCAAGAGGTACCAAAAACAAACCGATAATTGACATTTTCGTCATTTGTGTTGATGAAAATTTCAGTTGCATCAGGCCACGTTTTATGTTTATATTAATGAATGTTCAAAGCAAGAGAACGTTGTCTTGTTCATAGTCAACACGAAGAAGATTCATCATATGCTAAAGATTTGAAGTATCTCTCACGACCCGTCACTTTTTAATGGTGGATCATGAGAGGGGGGGGGGGGGGAGGGGGGGGGGAGGGGGGGGGGAGGGGTGACAGCGAAGCAAATTGTTATCAGTCCAGTCTAGTAAGATTTAATTCCTTATATAAATCTGTTTATTATGATTTTTTGGTTTTGTTTGTTTGTCTATTTGTTAACTTTCTATGTTATCTTACGCTTTTGCAATACTGTAACGATTTATAGTCATGCAAATAAAGACACTGTAAGATAAAGGGGGTGGGGGGCGGGGGAAGGGGGCCCCTCCCCTTGCATCCGCCTTGGCAGTAAAGGGCACCTAAAAACGACTTTCGGGTCGTGTAGGGGTCCGACGGCTATGCCATGCTGATGAGTCCTAACAAGGACGAAACAGCTGTCCATGGCTGCCACCGCCCGGGTGATATGGCTGTGTGCATGTGCGTAAGGTACTGGCCAGACGCGGGGTTGGTGTTTGAGTGTGTCACATGCTTTTTTCTTGTCCCTCCTCAAGACCCGCCACTGACTGAACATTAATTCCCCTTCTTCAAGGTTAATATTCGGACTCTGAAAAATTTGAACCCTTTTGATTGATAGGTGGAGGATGAAGAGTTGAAATAATAAAAGGCGAAGAAAAGGGAAATAACATACGTCAACAGAAGATGCGAATTTTGAGTAACAAGTAAAAAAATAGTCCAAAGAATACTGCACAGCTCAGTGGTACAACGTAATATTGGTTATCAGTTTCACAATATCTCGTCTGGCCAGACCAGCTTTCTTCAGGTTATAGACGGGACTAATGTACCCAAAAATTTACAAAACATCCCACAACATAGATTCATGAAATAAGCTAAGGGTTTTAGGATTGCTTGAAACGTGAACGTGATATTTCCATTGAAGACATGCTAAGTGGCGGAAAAATGGCATTCCGGTAGACCCCCGCCTTAAAGGGAATGTAGTTGACTCCGCCCTACACAGTATACGATTACGGTATACTTTTCCATGCAGCAGTGCCAAGCCGGAATAAAAAAAAGTCAAGAAAACATCCCAAATTTTATTTTGTAAAATATTTAAAAACAAATGGTACCATGCAAAAGTACCGCCGAAGAGGATTCATTTGAATTGTCACACTGTAGGATTTCGTCAACATACTCAAAAGTTACAACTAAACTGCATGTCTTCATCATTTATTACTCTGGGTGTGAAAGAGTTGATGGCTATCATGAAAACAAGATTCGCTTATTCGTAGATGAAACAGTTTCCGGGTTCGAAGATGATCAGATTACCGCGGCTGTTTTGTGTGATTGCAGTTTTGGACTGTGTCTCGCGGGGGGAGGGGGGGGGGGGGGTACTCCCATATATGACCTATATAGGTATGTGCCGCTGTGAAGGGTATGGTTTTCAGGCAGTTAAGTCTGCGATAGGGTATAGTAATCAGAGATTTTTGGAGAAACTGATCAGTTGCGTGAAGAATTTAGTCCTGACCAGGTTTACTGGCAAATGGCATTTAAAAATCAGTACGGCGGGCAGTACGGCAGTTTTACTAATCTCTGTTAACTAATAACTGTGATAGTGAACGAGTTTCTGGAAAATAGCGAGTCTGGAATAGGTCTAGGATAGGGTAGGGGTTTTCGGTATTTAGTCTAGAATAGGGTTGCAAAATGCAGCTAAAATTGTCTAGTTTAGGTTAAGGGTCTCAGAGTCCCAGCGGCACACCCCCACCCAAAAATTTGCAGAGTACCCTCCCGGGCTGTGTCTCCGCTGGTTCATGTAAGAGATGTATATATTAAAAACTAACCTACAATTATGACAACTCATCTATACTTGTTAAATATACAAAAGAATAAATTTCATGGTGGACTCATAAAATTAACTGCAAACCAAGACCGATTTAGAGGCACTGTTCGTGACTGTTAGTAAGCGCGGCCAGTAAGACACCAGAAAGGACTATTCCATGAGCGGACTATAAAGGCTGGATATCTAGAAATTTACGTAAATTCGCTAATAGGCCATTTGCACGATGACGTCATATTACTACAACTACCAGAATCCTTCAGTTTTTTGTTTTGATGTGCAAATTAGGGCTATTGTTATTTAAACCGCACTGGGATTACAAAATTTAAATAAGAAAGGAAAAACGAAATGAATTCTGGTAGTTGTAGTCAAACGACGCCATCGTGCAAATGGCCTATTAAGAACAGTAGTCGATACCAACCTCGTTCCCAGGCTCTCTCTTCTTCTCGCCCCTCTCTCGCTCCAGGGGACGGGAAGAAGAGAGACCCTGGGAAGGAGGTTGTAGTCGATCCCATGATTCCAACTGACAAGAGTGTTTATTTTTTGACATTATTCTCTTCCTCCACCCTGCATGGCTGCAAATCATTATTAATTTTTTATTTTATTATCTTCTGCCTTCTTAAAGTCGGCTAAAATTTACATTTGCAAATTTTCTATATTTTCTCCTGGCTAACAAAACTAAAACTGCGCCACATAAGAAACGTACTACCCGGTAGCTTTCATTTGATTGGCCACACTCAACCATTACATATCCAAAGAGTGGTTGACCCATTGACACCTAAATCTTTCCAATCGTCCATGGAAGGCCACAGTCCTGGGACAGAGATACATGCAAGAAATCCAGCAAATTTGACCGGGAAAATCAAAGAACAATTTGGTCGTCCTACCTTTTGCCAATTCTTGTTAACTATTTCGCTATCTCTAGCATTTACATGATAACTTTTCATGCAAAATAAAGTCTAGTGAAAGACCAACTACAAGGAAAAAACGGGGAATATAAGAGAAAAAAGAGGAGACTAAAGAAGAAAATAGAAAGTCAAGCTGGTTTATCTTTTTCTCGTTCAAGAACTGTTGAAAGTTTGCTTTGTGCGCATGCCCGAAACGAAAAGCGAAAAACTAGTCCCTGAAAGGAAAGGACGTTTAGTTTTATAACAAGATTTTGGCCAGTTTGGTTGTAATTTGTCTAGAAAACGGTCAAAAAGGAATTGGTATAACCGATGGGTTAAGGTTTAACTGTGAAAGAAGATTGTAAGTCATTGATAATAAGACGTAACGCTTGTTAAGAAAATTGTTTAACTGTTGTTTTTACGTCCATGTAGTTGATGACTGGGACGTGATGGGATGTTTTTACGATCACGACCATTCAGCCCTTCCCGAGCATTTCTACACACCAGGCGATCTTGATGTCAATGAACTCTGGCCAAACTTAAAACCGCTCGCACAAGCTTGCAGTGAACAGGCAGAAATGAGAAATTTCACGTGTTTTGGAATACAGTATCATCATGAATGCTGGGGAGGTACGCTGGATAAATTGTGTTAAAGACGTCAAAAATAAAAGACTCGTGAGACAAAACATGATATTACGAAATACCAACGGTTTCCCGTTTCCGCATATTCGGATATTAGCTTTACCAGTCATGTTCCGAAAAATTGACAAACAACATACTAATCATACTGGAGACTTGTTTTTACGGTGGCCAAACATGGTTTATCAATGATAAATCCAAAACTTTTGTGTTTCACTCCCCCCACCGTTAAGTGGTAGAAATAATTGTCATAATAAGGGCCCGAATTACCAGCTGCCTTATCCTTTCCAAAAATCCCAGCTGACTTTATTTCGTACCCAAAACGGAATCTTTTATCTTCCCTAAAACAAAAGGAATTAAATTTTCTGATGTTATGAAAGTTTGGGACAACATTTTACTTAAGAAAACGCTAATTTTTAGTGTAGTTATTCGTGCGAATTTGGGCCACTTAGGCCTTCCGAACAGATTTTCATCCGAAACGATTCGTTGGGGAAAACTGTGAGTAGAGCGGTTTCATTAGCCCAATTTCGATATATTAAAATTCACCTTGAAAAGACATCACTACGAGGCTTAGGATTTACTTGAGATTTGAGACGAAATATGTCAAGTGTCCCAAATGTTTCGACCACGGTTGTAGGCAAGGATTGGGTGCGAAATGCTAGGGTGGACTCGGAACTGGAACCACAGTATTATTTGTTTTGCTTATTACTTGTTTATTAGTTTTTTTGTTCGATTGTTCGGCGTTGTTGAACGAGTTACCCAAAGACTTTCTTCTTTTCAATTGGTTTAAGGATTCAATCAGCAAGCACGTAATTATCACTTATATCCATTTTCCCATAGGAAAACAAGTAGTGTTGTGCGAAACCGACATTGGAGTTATTTTATCCTGTGGTTTGTTTAGATGGATAAGAATTCACTGGGTACATTATGGTTACATTAGTGGTGAGAGTTCCTGTGGAATCCCGCACTTAACCACGTGTTCCGCTGTAAACGCATTCAGTGTCATGCGGGCCTCGTGTGAGGGCAAGTCTTGGTGTCTTGTAAAACCTTGGAACGTGTACTTTGGGGCTCCCTGTGGCGGTAACAGAAGATACTTAAAGTTTTACTACTCCTGCATGCTAGGTGGAGTCATCGATGACCGTTGATGTAAGTTCATGGAAAGTGTGTCAGTGCGTAGCATTTCCCATGATGTAACTTGTTAATTTATTTTTGGCAATGAAATTTATTCGAGAAAATTTAACGGAAAAAAAGACAAATCATTCAGAATGAACTTCACGATATCGTTAGTCACTGAATAAAGCGTCTGATGAAATTCCACCATCAATAGTAATGAATGACCGTGCGAGCATCTACGTACGAAAGCCGAGGGTGGACTTCTAATTTCCGACTTCCAACTTCCGACTTCCGAATTCCGATTTTCGACTTCCGACGTCCGACTTACAACTTCTGATTCATTTTTCGACTTACAACTTCCTATTTTAAATTTTAGATGGTTAGCTTCAGACTCGCGGATTACACTAGTCGCGCTTCATCCGTTGAAAGTTAGCCATCGTGCCTTGTTATGTTACGCATAGACAGTATTATTCCATGCTGTAAGGAGATAAAACCGACAATTTCCGCGTTACTAAAGCCTTGTTGGAAGTAACTTGTAAGTAATTGCGTTATCTCTCTCAACTTAAACGTCTTTTCTTAAAGCAGGTGTGTTACTGGTAAAACGCACTTCGAAAGGCACACCGCATTTACAAGAATGATAAGTTGCAGGAACCTAGCGAGGGTTTTTTTAAACACCAATTTCATCTCCAATTTAATAATAGCGATGAAGGACTGTTTATTCACCGAAACATAACAACGCACGATGGCGAACTTTCAACGGATGAAGTGCGACAGACTAGTGTAATCCGCGAGTCTAAATTAAGCTCTAAATCTAAAATTTAAAATAGGAAGTCGGAAATCAGAAGTTGGAAGTCGGAAGTCGGAAGTCGGAAGTCGGATGTCGGAAGTCGGAAATCAAAAGTTCCTCCTCGGCTTTCGTACCTACGGGGTGAGACCGTAGCACCTAAGAGCTCGGAACTCGTTTACACACTTTAATTCCATTACTTAAAAATTAATGAGTACAGCGATAAAGCAGTTTTCAACTGAGTGTCGAAAGTCATCTCGCGATTGCTTTGGTTTTGCTTGGCGCAGACTTCATGTATTTGCGACTATTTGCTTTGAGTTCTGATTGGTTCATTGGATTGTCTGTCTCTGTTGTGATTGGAGAGAGTAATTACTTTGGTTTTGGTTTTTCGTAGCCTGCGAGCCGGGAGCGATGAGAGGCGCGCTGCATTTGCAAGCTAGGTTTTTCGACACTCATTAGTCAACATTCAACCGCTCTAATAAGAACAACAATTTCCCTGCACTAGTTATTTACAACTACATAAACGTTCAAGCCAATGCTGAATTTCTTTCATGTTTTTTTTCTCGCCACTTCACAAGTTTAGCAATGGCGGGATCAGTTTTCTTCCTTGTGATTTTAAGAAGCGAAATTCCAAGCTTTACGGCGTCTGGTAAAGGAAAGATGTAAATGTTTCGAAAACGGAAATAAATGGTTAGAATTATTGTGAGAACGTTTAATTTATTCTTTCTGTATCGGAGTGGACTTCTTCAGTAATGTATACTTTTGCAAATAATATTTCATCACTTGAAAATAAACCATTCTTTCCTAATTTTTATTCTTAAGTAAAGCTCCACATAAGAACTACAGCAATTTTCATTGTTCCGCGGCATTGGCCCTTTCTCGCATAGAATGTCTTTGATTTCAAGAACAGGGGAGGAGCTAATGGTTTATAATTATATTTCAGTATAAAAATAAAGAATATCCATTTGCGTCAGATAAATTTTAGTAAATGTTCGTACTTAACCAATCAAAACAGCAGAAGACAATAGCTAATAATTTTGCTTCTTTAATGAAGTTCCTCAATTACAATTTCTTTAAAAATTTGCATGTTTTGTGATTGGGTCTTAAATTACATGAAACCTTTAAAAAATCAAACAAAATGCACCTTGAAACCCAACTTTTTAGCGGTCTTGGAGTCTACGCCAATGAGATCACCAGTTGTAACAATGAAAAAAGTTGACATTCCATCGTGCATTGCCGTTAGCACTTTCCTTCTTATGCAGATCATTGCTTAAATGTTTATCTAAAACTACATTAATTAAAATAATATTTAATAAAACAAAGTGAAATAGTAAATTGGAGTTTCAGTGGCATACACGAGGTGGCTTTTACTGACCAAGTCTTTCGATTGTCTCCGGATCGAATTGGAATTTGGAAATGTTGTTTTTTGTGAAAGAAGGAAAACCGGGGTACCCGCAAAAAAACTTGGAAAAAGGACGAGAACCAACAACAAACTTAACTCACATTTGGCGTCACCTCCGGGAATCGAACTCGGACATTATTGGCGTGAGGCGAGCGCTCTCACCCCAGAGCCATCCAGTGCGCTAGATCACATTAGCCCCACATCTGAAAAACCATACTTTCACGTCTAAGCATAACATTTTATTTCAGTAAGCAAAAAGATGCTGTATATATGATTTTTAGTGGCCCTAATAATCTAAACCTCACAGCGAAATAATACAACAACAAGGCCACAACTTGAAACTCGATGACGATGGCGTCATTAAGACTGCTGTTCCAATGAGTCGTAGGTTTGCTCCAGCATTTCCAAGTTTTCTCTCACCCAAACATCAAACCGCTGAACATCTGGATTGAGCTTTTTTGTTGCTTTAACATCGCGGTCCGGGTTTCCTCGCACATAAAACTCGAACATGTTCCCCAACTCCACTGCACCGGGAAAACCGAGAGCTCTATACTGATCCAAGGTGATCTTAGAATCCTTCAGGATTAAAAAAAAATCAGTTTTTTTCAATGGTTTACTACCAGAGAAGAAACCAAATATTTTTAAAGCTCTTCTCTATCAAAATAGAATAACACATGCACGTGACAAACTGATCAGCTATGTGGTATTGGCTAAGAGCAAAAGAGTACCAGAGCTAATTGTAGGTGATGGAGTGCATAAGATACTGCTTCCATGACAACACGTTAACCTGTTGGCTATTGATTCACACTTGATAAGAAGGGTGATAATATGGGATATTATGGAAGGAAACATTAAGCGAAGAAATGATAAATTGGCACAGTAGAGTACCTTTAAGGTTACAGTATACCTTCGGGGGTGTCTCCAGTATAACAGCTCTAGCGTCTTAAGATTACACTTAATATACCTAAACCCAGATATCAAATTAAAGCTTATAGAGCTGGCTATCTAAATATGGAAACCATTTGGTAATAAAATGAATTGTCGAATTTTTTACGACATCTAAATTCGAACGTCCGAATCAGCTATAAAACGCTACAACTCAAAGCGATTATTATATTTTGCTAATTTGATTTGTTCTCGGGTTTCCGGACACGAAGCGCTAAAAAAACGTGTCGGCGATTTCCCATATTCAATTGCAGTGAAAAGTTACAGAATATTTTCGAAAAGGGGAGAAAAAAAATTGGAATGATCGCACGGAAATGGCTCTTGACGAAAAAGTTTTCGGAATTAAGAAATTCGCCGACAGGTTTTTGTTGATTATATGTTAGCCTAGCTTCTGTCCAAATTTTAGGAAAATCGAACAAATTCCCTTTGAGTTGTAGCTCTTTAAAGTGTTCCCACAGAGCGAAAAATTAACTTTGAGAAAACGGCGCTCAAAAAAACATATCGCTTAATAAACAAACTCCGCCCACAAAAGTTATACCGTCATTTCTCCGTCAATTTTCACTATTTTTCGATAATTTTTTTTTAATAAAAGTTCATTCTGTTAACTTTATTTTAACGCCAAAAAAAATTTTTAAATAAATTTTCGATCTGAAGGTACACTGTAACCTTAAAGGAGAAAAACTGAAACCACCCACTTATGAAAATGTGAGTGCCTCCCCAATATGCAGAAATGCTAGAAAAAGCTGACTCTTTTAAATCATTTCTTTTTCTTTTATGTGCAAACGCTTGATTCCCCTTCGCCAACTCTGGTTTGCTTGTTTCGCCCAAACTTTGGAAAAACGTCACACAATAACACCGATCGACTAACCTGGAATATCTTTGGGCTCAGATGCTTGGACAATATGTCGCAGTATTGTTGAATGGTAATCTTGCCAGCGCTCAGCCCAACTGTTTTATAACGATAAACATCTGGATTCTCCAATATGCCTGCAAAGTCGGAAAACACAAATCAACAAGTTGACAGTTGACCGAAAACTACTGTTCTTTTACACCATTTAAATTTCATTTAAGTTCTTACGTCAAAAAACGCCATTGTATTTAAGTTCTGTCTGCTTAGAGCAGTTTTCAATTGAGTGTGAAAAGTAATTACACAATTGCTTTTGTTTTGCATTGCTACGCTTTGTGATTGGCTAAAAAATCTCGCTCCACTTTCTCGACCAATCAGAAGTAAAACCAAAACCAATCGTGACTTGCTCGCACGCGTTTTCCCGCGCTTGGCGCCACCGACATGTAATTGCTTTGAGCTATGATTGGTTCATTGGATTGTTTACGACTGCTGTGATTGGTCAGAGTAATTACTTTGGTTTTGATTTTACGACACTCAATTGAAAATTGCTCTAAAACCAAAACCAAAGTAATTCCTTTGGCCAATCACAACAGACGCAGACCAGCAAATGCATACAGCGGCTGCCAAGCGCGGGAAAACGCGTGCGAGCAAGTCACGATTAGCCTGCGTGCAGATGTCTCCTATTTCCGTGAGCAAGGAAATAGCAAACGTGTGCACGCAGGCTATAGCCACGATTGGTTTGGGTTTTACTTTGAGAAAGTGGCGCGAGATTTTTTAGCCAATCACAAAGCGTAGTAATGCAAAACCAAGGCAATCGCGTCATTACTTTCGACACTCAACTGAAGCATGCTCTATTCCGTTCCAAAACCAAGCACTAACCAAACCGCGTTCCCAGGGTCTCTTTCTCGTCCCGCTCCAAGGGACGGGAAGAAGGAGACGAGGTTGACACCAACCTGACGTAATGTACATAAATAATAAAATGCAAGAGCGAAATGATCTAGCAGGAAAGTTTGGTTTCATCAAATGAGTTGATAAGGTAAATTGTCCACCGTAAAAAGGTTCAAAAACTAACGCTTAGAGTGCTAACCTTTCAGAGCGAATTACGGTGGGCAATTTACCTTGTCAACCCAGTTAATTAAACCAAGTATTCGTGTTTTACTCGGTAGAGTCTACCTTCTATAGCTCAGAAGGAGGTCGGACACTTATTGAAAATTATATAACGTAATGTCGACACTTAGAATTTTATTTTCAATAAATTTTTTAGTGTAAAAAAGAAAATCTAAAATTCCCACTCAGGATTGAACGTGTGACCTCAGCTAGGCTTAGACTTACATGGCCTACCCTACCACCATGCCACCTAGCTTCTCGGGTTGCTTAGGCCTAAATTAAACTATATAAACTGCTAACCCTGACCTTAACTGAAAGCTAACCAGTTACTCCGTTATAAGTCTCAATCCGACCTCCTTCTGAGCTATGGAACCTAGACTCTTTCGTTTTACTCCCCCACCGACGCAGCACCCGTCACAGTTTTTTTGCGTCCGCGCAATCATAATCTTGTGCTGGGTGTCCTGTGTAGTAGCCGGATTGAATTCAGCTTTCCTCTGTTTCGACGCCACTGTGTTTTCCTAATGGTTGCGGATTACTACTATTTTAGAACTGACTAACCCCTCTATTTAGTTTATCACTAGCAGTTTCCTTGCATACCAAAAACACATTCTCCTCCCTGTTTGACGTCAATTCCATCCATTGGAACATCCTGCATTGGAATGTCGTACACAAACGTGTTCGCGTCCGTCCTGCGAGGCTTCATCATCACGGGCAGGTTATTGTAGTAGAAAGAGAAGCGAACTATGGTAAAATTCATTTTGTCCCGCAGCTTTTTGGTGTGGAGATATTCTTCCACTATTCCCTTGCTGTCAAAATGTCCTAAAAACAATAAACAAAAAAGAAAACTGCGTTGTTACAATCACTTTATACAGTAGGAATACGGTTATTATTCATAATAAAATATAATAAAGAAGTTATGCAATGGAAGGCTTTAAAAATACACCAGTCTTCCGTCTGTCCATAGCCTGATTCTCAGACGGTCCGAGAATTGTCTGATTGGAATTGGAAAGAGATTGTCTGATACACTCCAAAGCCTCCAAAACAGAGCTGCTAGAGGTTTCCAATTATGATAAACGTTCGGCTGAATTACTGGATGAACTAGTATGGGATAATCTTGAAGAAAGAAGATCAAAACAGTTAGCAATACTAATGTATAAAACACTAAATGGAGGCACTCCAAATTACCTGACTAATTTGTTTGAAAATACAAACAATATCCACTCCGTACAACCTGAGAAATTCATCAGAAAATTTGTTTGTGCCTAGGCCAAACAGCGAAGCTGGCAAAAACAGCTATCAATATAGAGGCAGTGTTCTTTGGAACAGCCTTTCCAGTAATATTAAAAATCAGCCGAACGTTACAGCTTTTAGAAACATAATTAAATGATACATTTTGAGAACAAAATTTTTAGAACATATATAATTAACTTAGTGACCTGTCTTTTTACATTCTTATTACTTTACTTAATTTATCAATTTTATTTTGTATTTTTCATTAAATTTGGTAATTTATAGGCACGGCTCTCAAGAAGAGCATTGTATGTATGATGGAGAAACCGTGGTTAAATAAAGATTATGTATGTATGTATGTATGTATGTATGTGGTTGTTAGCCGTTTTTTCTCCATCAGAAATTTCAAGAATGCGACTGAACGTACTCGTACAACTGCGAGGATCATTCTTCATTTGATGGACGTACTCTGATTGGTGGAAATATTCAACGGTCAGATGACGTAAAGAACAAGGGCCTGGTCGCACTACAGTCAAAAACAAAAAATAGCCCGTGCAAAAATCGAGCAAAACAAAGGAAACCGCTCCGGTGGGACATGCTTTTTGTGGAATGTTTTTGTTTTTATGTCATTTTGCACGGGCTAATTTTTGTTTTTGACTGTAGTGCGACTAGGCCCCACGCCATCAAACAAAGGATATCAGACGCAGAGAGGAGAGAGTGGGTGCGAGCAACCTTGGACCGTCTGATAATCAGGCTACTGTCTGTCACGCTCAAAGGAAAAAAGCTGACGGTTGCCGGGGAAACTAATGAAATAGTCTATTAGTGTAAGACGCTTTCTCGCCCTACCCCCTGTGGCCGCTGGTACTAATGAAACTGGTCTGAAAGCGTTATGTTGTCTTCACTGAGAAGCAATGATGGTAACAAAGGCTTTATATGCAGTGCTATAGTTTATATTTCACGGTACTGCTTAAATTTATTCTTAATTTTTCGTCCAAGAAAACCTGAATTGTGTTGATGTGAAAAATTATTGGCTTCAAACTGGCAAAGATCTGTCTAACATTCTCTTTTTTGTCCACTCTTTTTTTGCATCGTTTGCATCTTTTATGCATCGTATACCAAAACAGATCTTCGACAAAAAACATCATCGTTTGGAATCTTGTCATGCAGTAATAACAGAGTAATAGCAAAATTCCTCTAAGACATATCATGAGCAAGCCTTTAAAATGTTAAAAATGTATGTTTTCATTAGCCCGCACACAGACTCCTCCTATTTGTTAAGTTCCTTTGCATCACGCGGAAAAAGAAATAGGTCGAAGTAGGAGACGTTTGCGCGCACGATAGTTTTCATTTGTTAGCTGAGGAAAATTAGGATCATTATTCAATCCAAGTTGGTTAGATAAGTAGAGATGTTTTCAATAAGAGCCAAAATGGTGAGTTGGTTGAAAAAACCTATGTCAAACGGCCAATATATATTTTTTTCATTTCCGCTGTTTTTTTTTATTCATTTTAGTCACTTGTTATATCACGTTATTGCGTATGCTGCTATGACACTTGGCACGCTTTTTTAAAAACAAAATATTGTAAAACAAAATTAAAAAGTTAATTGTTTCCCTTTCAATTTGTTTCTTTCACTTGTTTTGGGCGGTACTGACTTCACACTGGAAATGTTGTTTAAAAATACCAGTTTTATATCGGCATTTTTTTAAATCAAAAATTCAATCCAAAATCCAGACCACAATTACATTTGTATAAGCGCGTACTTTTCAAAAGATCCTACAACGGAACTACTGGACTGGAAAGGACTAACGGACGGACGGACGGACGGTAATCGAGTTTCTTCTTTTCCTCTCTGTTTTATTACAGATCCCGACTTTTTATCGGTGATCTGTAAACGGGATTAGCTGTAAACGTTTTTTTGCATTTGCAGCCATTTCATCAACGGAAGAAACCAAGAAATGTTTGGTTTGTTTATCTAGACAGAAGCACGTTAGATGTGGAATATCACGATAAAACAAATAAAATGCTACAGCGGTAAATAAACCTGTACCCTTGTTTACAGTTGAAAACCAATACGATTTCTTGTCGATATGCAAAATAAATATAAAAGAAAAATACATACAGGTATATCCGCTTTAATTAGAAAAGTTCTAAATGCAGTACACGTGATGTTTTAATGAAATATATACTGGGAATTAAAATTAGGTTTCCTGCCTTCAGGTACTGTACAGTTGGAATTCATGGCGTACCAGTTCATTGCATATCCTTTTGAATCGCAAGACAGTTTACGAGTTTTAAAAACAATAAGATAGCGCTATGGGGCGAAGAGACTAAATTTGAATTGAAATTCAGTGAAGTCAAAAGTGACAATGTATTACGCCCTCTTTGAAAGAAATAACTGCAATAGCATTTATAATGTGGTTTATTTCGTTTCCGGGGCTCCAAGATATTTCCACCCCTTGATTTTTTATTCGTATTGCAGAATGACCCTAGAATGTGTTTATCGCAGCTTTTTGATATCAGATAATCCTACCTCGAACAATGTTATTTGTATTTCTCAAAGACAGCGCCGTGTCTCGCTTGGCTTATTTTTAATTAAAGGTATTTAAAACGCGTATAATTAAAGTCACGAAGTACAAGGGGGCCTTATCACTCACCACAATCTATTCCGATTGCCTTCTTTACGTTTTCCAAGCCGCTGTAAATGAAGTGCTTCACTCCAATCGACTCGCATGTATCGATCACTCGCTTACCCTGTTCGATTTCTTTCTCTTTGTTAAAATGCTCCCAGTAATTTGTCACCAAATAAACCCCGTAAGAGCCACGAACTGCTTCTTCCACCGAATCGTTGTCATCCAAATCACACTTGACAACCTCGCATCCTTTACTCTTAAGGTCTTGTCCCTTGGCTCCATCTGGGTTTCTTGTAACTGCACGGACAGCATAACCTTCTCCTCTGTTTATGGCTTTGAGAAGAGCGGAAACTACACCGCCACCCTGTCCGCCTGTCGCTCCAAATACAGTTATAACCTTCGACATCTTAATGCAAATTGATCTTAAACAGGCAAACGTTAAATGCAAGTTACAGGAACGATTCAGAGTCAAAATGATAGATGTAGCCTGTCTTGCACGCTACAATACCTGCTGTGTGCCGACAATCTGTGTTGTGTGGGTGTGTTATGCAAATTAAAACCAATCATTCGTGTCACGCATTATTTCCAACCTTTGAACAAAATCATTTTCTCTGGAGCTAACTCATTCAAGCATGCAGAAAAAACAGTGCTTTTGAATACAGCCTCGAGGGAGCCCTTTTCACACGTAAAGCTTTTATTGTCTAATCACACACTTCACTTCCCCTTCTCCCGCACATTCAGCCACTTTTTCAAGTTAAAGGAACTTGCGTTAACATGTATTCGAGCACGGCTCAGAGATAACGATTAATACATTATGCAGGGACCCTACCGATACCAGTCTAGTGCTGAAAGGACCACACTTGAATCTTTTATAATAAACTTGACCACCTAATATATTGGAGTAAACAACAAAAGCCGTGCGTGCTTTCATACTATTCATGCAAACACGAGAGAGAGTTTGGGAGAATCTGAATGGTTATCACTCACAGCCTTGGAATGTCAAAGTTACAACAACCCAATCAAATGTAAGATGGCGTCATAACAGGGTCATAACAGTAGGTAGACAAACAATCACAGTGCGCGTCTTATCAATTTTTTTATCATTGCATATCAAACCCACATAACACAGCTATTGTATCGATACTGTAGCGTGAAAAAGGTTGTGAACCTTCCTCTTTGAGATGTCGAAGGAAGGTGGCGGTGTAGTTTCCGCTCTTCTAAAAGCAATAAATAGAGAATATTATGCTGTCCGTAAGCATGGCTTTGTCCATGCGTTTGAATGTTAACATTGGCTTGTCCATGTACATTACTCTTTGCGAGACACCATTGTGACATTTTGGGTCTTCTTGTTCCCCGGAACACGTGATGTGTACTTTGTGCCAGGATCAAGTTGTTACAGATAATAAAAGTCCCCACTTTGTAAAACGACCAGGGTGTTTATTTATTTATTCTCCGGGATCTCAGTGACGAAACAGGCGTTCTGGCCCACCTGAAAGAACAATGAATGCCCACTGAGGTCCACTAAATTGCCACGTTGTTTATGGGCTGTCGTTCATCCATCGGCGCCGCTTGTGCTGCGGTATTCGTCGTATTCTGCTCCTGGATTACGGGCAGAATGCCTTGTCAGCCATATTGCCGCCGCAATTACTACCATTCTAAACAACACTGGTTAAAACAAAACAAGACAAAGGTGCCATGGAACATTTTTTCTTTTACAGAGGGGCATAACATCTCAATCAATATAGTTTTCATTTTTTACCAAATCCCTGACATAAACTGACCTTAAATAAACATAGCAAATCGCGTTGGTCTCGATATTTTGGGTTAACAAAACATTTGTAACAAAGGAAGTCGACTCAAACTCTTAATTCTCTGAATTCCTGTTAACAACGTTTTTGATCGTTTTTAAATGTGCAGTACGGTCAAGGTTACTAAGTTTACAAAACATGCCGTGCAGGTGTGTTCGAGGAAATGTGGTATTGACCGGACGAAACAAACTTGAATGTGTAGAGGAAACGAATTCTTTTCATTGTGTGACAGGGACTTTTGGAGAATTTAGCTCCATGGCTGAGCGAAAGGTATACCCTGCTACTTACCGACATCTTTTATATAAAGTGGATCAGAACTTCGTTCAAGAACATTTAAATTGTTTTATTGCTGATGTTCACTCATTCGGTTACATGCAGAACTCAAATCTGTTACTGAAAGGCTAATCGTCATATAACGAGTTGTAGCCAATAGTACTTGGACAACTCAATTTTCCTTGCCTAAAAACCTTTGAAAATAAATAGAGGTGCTACGGAACATTTCTCGGTAAAAAGGTAGATTTCAGTTAATTTGGAAACAGCATAACCTTCCATAATCGTAAGCTAGTTGTGTAGGTGTTATGCACCTGCTCTTAGGGAGTGGTCATTAACTATTGGGGGGGGGGAGGGTCGGTATTATTTCAAAGGTTAGAGCCCAAAAATTTTAGCCCCTCTCCGGTTAACAGCCCAAAAATCTCGGTCCCCTTTAAAATGTGAGCCCAAAAAATTGTAACCGGCTCCCCTGTGAAAAAATTTTGAAAATTCGAATGTTGCACCATGAGAAACCATACGAACGTTATTTTGAGTCAATTATTTCATTGGAATAAGAAAAAAAATGTTACTATTTTAATACACTATTTACAAAACCCAAATGCTTCACCAAGTAAAGGGAAACCGTACAATAAACAGCCCCGTTGTTACTTATTGAATTCCTGTTTTGTAGTCAACTTCAAGAGTGAACAAATTGTGCTTCTATAAAGGACGGATCAGAGAAAACTGTCTCTATTCAAGAGAAGTCCGCAGCTCTTGCTCGACCCCTCCATATGGGGCGCCAAACCATTTTTAACGTTGTACATAGTTAATATAGCTATTGCCTGTAGCCTTCGCGTGCTCAGTATGGGTAGGTTCGCCCTTTGCAAGAGTTCTTCGTACGTTGAATCATTATCGCAGTAGACAGCGCGTAACGCTCGTTCTTGGATTCGTTCTAATTTTGTGCAGTCGGAAGCACATCAAAAATGCCAGACAGTCTGACAATAACGGTAAGGTAGGGTATTATAGCAAATTTCACAATGTGGAGTATAGCTGATGTCGGGATAAGGTTGCGTAATCTTAAACTAAGGACACCCGTATACCAGAAATAAATCAAGTTATGTTTTAATTGTTCTAGGTGTGAGCTTTTTCACTGTGAAATTAAGCTTTGAGTATACGATTCTATGAAGATTCTCTTGCCATGCCAAAGTCAATAGCACAAAACCCATTTATGCACATCGTCCAACGTTTTAATGAAAGGCGCCCAGAAATTGTAACCCTCCCCTAAACGTGGGCCCATAAAATTGTGGCCCACCCCAAATGGGCGCCCAAAAAAACACAGCCCTCCCCCAAAATTTACCGGCCCTCCCCCCCCCCCCCCAATAGTTAATGACCGCTCCCTTAGAACAAAACCTTCGAATAAGAAATGAGCTTTAGGTTCTAAGGGCGTGAAAAGTAATATCATTAGAATTTCCTCTTTGCCGTAACAATTAAAACAGTTGATTAATTTTGGAATTGGAAATTGTTTTTTACCAGTTTATGAACTGGTATTACGGAAGTGTTGGTAACAAAGAGTATAAGTTTACAGTATTAATTTGCTCTCCTATGCCGAGTTTTAGCATGCGTTGTCCTATGACAGAGAGTCCGTATTATACCGCGTTTTGGTATACTTATATGGGAATTCTGCCGGAGCAGATAGATGTAGTGTCGTGTATTGGAGAGGTGTCCGTAGAAATACGTGTGGCTGTATTTTAATTGTTTTACACAAAATAGATTTACGCCAGACCCTACAATAGATTGCCAGCTCTAGTTTTCTTTGTCAAGTGAGGTGCGAAAAATTGGTTCTATTCTTTTCAATTCTATTGAGAACGAGGCATTGAGACAAGAGTCAGACAATGGGCTCTATTCTTATTCAATGAGATGTAAATTAGTAGTATTCCAATTTTCTGTAATCGCGCACCTTACAGTCTTTTTCTTTCTTTAATGATTACAATTGATTTTTTAATTAGCACAACCGTGAGCTGGGAATCAATTTCAATTTACAAAGACAACTTACGTGATTCTCGCAGTGTGAAAAAGAAAAAGAAAAAAGAAACCTGAAAAAATTCAGGCTTGAACGGGATTCGAACCCATGACATTACGATACCGGTGTAATGCTCTATCTACTGAACTAACAAGCCATACAGATAGATGGTCAATTGTGAGTTTTTGATATACCTGATGATTGTGAAATACATGATTATGAATATATGAAAATCCACAGATACCTAATTCAATAAAGGTTGCTTTGGTCATTGGTAATTGGGCATTGGGAAGCTATTGTTTGGCGGTCACTCAAGCGAAGCATTGCATTGTGTTCCGTATGCCCAATGACCAATTCCCAATTTACCAATGACAAACTGCCAAAGCAACCTTTATTGTGTGAAACGCGGATGAAACATGACTGAAATTTGATTCTCGCAGTGTGCTATCAACTTAAGTTGAAAAAGCAACCTGAAAAAATATAAATATTTATTTTAAATATTTAGTTCCTTTTTCAACTGAGATGAAAAGTTTGAACTTGATGGCACACTGCGAGGATCGAATTTCACTCATGTTTTATCCGCAGTTCACATAATATGATTTTCATATATTCATATTCATAAAGGGAACTCTTCGGTGGGCGCCTTTCATGTTTCTCTGCCGCAAGAATCTGTTTGCTGTACCGTACCTGTTCTATATTTAGGGTTATTTCGTGTACAGTGGAATCCGTTAATACGGTCACCAAAGGACCGTAAAAAGGTGATGGATCCGCATTTAACGAGAAATTCGTTCAGCTTATTAAGTTGCCACAAAGCACTGTGTATTGAACCATAGTAAACAGATGGGAAGAGTTCTAATCACTTTTTCAGTTTAATAACGAAATTTGCAATATAAATATATCATTTTTTGTCAGTTGTTGTTAATACATTAGCTTTTGTCAGTTATTGCCTCATTATGTATATCTTGTAGTCACATTAACGCGGTAAATGGTTTCGGATTCCAAGAGGCGATCCTTGGTCGCATCAATGTACTTGTCTGTTGAACGGGATTTTTATCATGACAAGAAAATGAAAAGGTTTTGAGCGGGCCCTAGAGTGAGCCGAAAAAAGTGGCCGTATTCATGTAGTCTACAGCTTGGTTTTTAAAACTTTTTCGCCAGAGAACATTTTTGTATTTACTCTTATGGTACAGTTTGTTTTTCAGTGTTTTGAAAAATAGGATGTTATTTTTTACTTAAATTTTAATTTTAGCCAATTCAGTGTATACATTATACTAAGCTGTACTACCCCACCGAACAGTTCTGAAAAAAAAAAAGAAATAGAGAAAAAAAGAAAGAAAAGTCAGCGACCTTCGTTTAAATTAAAATCGTGCGTTACCAGAGGTGATTCTAAAAAACCATTACATTACCCCTACATGGTATTTATTTCCGCTCACACAAAAACAACCCACCGCTATTTATGCGAATCAAATTTGGCCACATGGTCGTGTCATCGTATTGAATGACAAGAGTCGTCTATTGTCGCATAACATAAATTTCAACAGGTAATTAACGAAAAAGTTATTTCCCCATTTTCCATTTTCGACATTCAAAGGCATGAATTACTTCTCTGGAAAGCGATTTTCGAACAAACTGAAAACAATTATTGTTGCTACACGGCCTTGGTCGTTTTCTGCGTCGACCACAAGCGCATTTCTTGGATTTTTCCTCGCATGGAAGGACACCGGATCTATTGACGCCATTCAAGTGCTTTTCACAACGACAACAATTTTATTCATTCACAGCGCTGGGAATTTAGTGAACACGTACTACGACTTCGCAAACGGATTCGACACTGAAGATTCTGACGATAAAACACTGGTTAGAAAAGAGCTTACTCCCAGCGAACTTGCCGCTTGTATCGCCGAGTTTTATTTCTTGGGACTGCTGTCATTTACCGTAGTTTATCTCCATTCAAACGTGAACAGTATTTCTTTGGTCGCTCTGTTTTTAAGCGGCGTGTTAAGTTCATTTATTTATACCGGAGGAATCGGTTTAAAATACATTGCATTTGGAGATGTTTTGATTTTTTTGACGTTTGGTTTTCTGACGACAGCGTTTGCTTACTTTGTCCATACCGGTGAAGTATCAGTGAATATAATTTGCTACGCTTTACCACTCGCGCTTAACACGGAGGCCATTCTTCATGGGTGAGTAAATTAATACATGTAATTTTAACAGACCGAATTTCACATTGTGTATCAAACGTATTCTGATAACTACAGTGATAGTCCTCGTTCATTTAACCTTAATTCAGTACAGGCGAACGAGCGTTGAGCATATGATTAACTTCTTCGTGTGCGGTGTAAAACGAGGAATAACATAATCGGCACTAATAGGCATATAATTGTCCCGTATTATCTTGCTTACTGAGTAGCCTGCATATACTGACAGGGGCGGCTATATTCTTAGGCTAGAAGTAGTTTAAGTTCAAGCAAGTTTATCGATCCCCGTTTGTTTATACCGCCATCTTGGATTGGGAAACGGAGGAGGGTTGGGGCGAATTTAAAGTGCAGCTTCTACCTTGGCTCTCCTCTACTGGAACAGTAGTTGAAACCAAGCAAAGTCGTGTTTTCGTTAATATGCGCGTATTTAAAAGTAATAAAGAACTAAACACTCATAAGACTATATAAATCTATTAACAGTAAAAAGTATATTGGCTCTTTGCTGATCTCATGCATATAAATTTGTACACCAATATTTAAACGGTACATTTAAGGTGGCTCCTAATAGTTTAAACATTCCCATCATGATACATCTATGATATTCAATCACAGCTACACCAGACAGTAAAGTTAAGAGAAAACGTTTAGTCTTAACCAATGAACAAATTAAGGTGGCTACGGCATCAAACTTTGTTACCATGGCAACGTCAAAAGAGTCCAAAAAGACCCCATTTTCAACCTTTTGAGGCTAATAACTTCAAAACTGCTCGGTGAAATTTTTTGATTTCTATACATTTTTGTTTTATAAACATAACAAACATTTGTGCCAATTTTGAAAAAAATCTGTACATAGAATTCAGAGATATGTCATTTTTACATGAATTTAAGGTAGCTCTGAACTCTATGTACAGAATTTTTTAAAAAATTGTTAAAATGTTTCTCTTGCCAATTAAACAAAAATATATCGAAAACAAAAACTTTCACCGTGTAGTTTATAAGTTATTAGCCTCAAATGGTCCAAAATAGCGTATTTTTGACCTCTTTTCGCGTTGCCATGGAAACGAATGATGACGTCATTTGGATACCACGCAGTTGACTGATAAAAGATTTACTGGTTCCAACTAAAATATTTTTAGCCACACCATCGGGCTAGCTGTAATGGAATGCAAAAGACGAGAGGGTTGAACAATATGGAGCCACCTTAATCTGTTACTCCCTAAACATTTGTCACACTGAAAGCTAATAAATAATTTTTAACTTTACGTAAAATTGATATTCCATTTCATTCTTTGAATCATTGTAACGACGACTAAAACTTTTCAGGTTCAAAATTAAGGAAGATTTTGATTCTATTCATTATAAATCCATCTTTCAGTTACAAACTAAAAAGGTGTTCTGTTCGGTGGTATCATTTAACTGATCTTGGCAATTGTAACTGAAAATATTCAATTCGGACTCTTTCAAATATATCCAGAAATGAATGCAAGAAAAAACTAAATCACATATTTTTCTTTAAACGTAACTACAGTGATCTACAGTCGAATCTCTCCTTACTGACACTATCTAATACGAAGACATGGTTTTCTAATACGGACACCTCTCTAATACGGAGACATGAGTCTCTAATACGGCACCTCAATCCCTAATGCCCGAGTTTGTTAATAAAATTTTTGTAGAAGTACTGAACTACTGAAATATCTTTCGTAAAATCAATACTTTCATCGCAAAATAAACTTATGTTATGAAGTGAAATTCTTGTTGTTTTAGTGTTTCGAGACACATTGTGATATTTCGGCACTTGAATGATTGTGCTAAATAGTCATGTTTAGTTCACGTTATAAATTTAGTAACCTTGACCGTTCTGATTACGAGATCAACACAGGTGGGCAGATTAAGAACGTTGCCGATGGGAATTAAGATTTTCCGACAACTTCCCCTGTTTAACCAAAATATCGAGACCACCACCAAGATTTGCTTCAGTAGTGTTAGGTAAACAGAAGATAAGGTTTAGCTGTTAACGACAATCAACTCTTTATTCACTAAGCAAGACTAAGGTTATAGCTCTAGTTGTACTTTCAAAAACAGACCTAAGTAAGGAACGTGGATGGGCAAGGGATTCCTTCCGTTAACCACACCTTTAATGGAAAGTCTTTCGCGTCGACTTAGCTATAACCCAGCTTTAGCGCAAAATCTTTCGCACAGCTTGCAATCAGGTCCACTGGTTTAAAGATCAATAAACGAGTGGCCATTCAGAGATTCCCGGTTTGTGCTTCATCACACTTGAAACAATTTACCATTATCCCTGCTTTTTTTTTAATGCGTGTTTTCAGTAACTGGTTTGTATGAGAAACGTATTTTTTTATATTCAGGAACAACACACGTGACCTTGAAAGTGACAAGACAGCTGGTGCTGTCACATTAGCCATTGTGCTTGGCAAGCAGTGCGCATGCCTTTTGTATTGCTTACTATTGATGATCCCGTATGTTGTGCTGAGTATCCTGGCCTTGAACTCTTCGTGGATGTTACTCCTTCCCTTGGTAACAGTCCCACTGGCTGTTCGTCTCTCAGCCAAATGCTTCCGCGGTGATTTAGTGATGATTCCTCAGGAAACTGCTCAGCTGAATCTGTTGTTTGGTTTGCTTTACTTGACTGGATTAGCCCTCCTTCCCTGAACATCTGCTGTTAAAGATTGTTGTTGTATCAACAGTGAGTGCTTGCCGACACATCAGATACGCCAACGTATTCGTCTTGGAAAAATACAAATGAACATTTATAGTTGTAACCAATAGAACATATAACTAAATGTATCTCAACTAAGCACTGATATATGTATTTCGAATTCATTCAAGCCGAAAATTAAGTTTAAAAGGAGCTCATGAATGCTTTCTGTGTTTCCTTGAAAAGTAGCTTAGTTCAGTTATATTTAATGAAATTTAACTTATGAATGTCAGGCCTAGACTGTTTTGGTCCTATTCCACAAAACGAAAAGAGAGAATAAAGAAAAATAACAACACGAAGGGCTATGTAAGTAAAGAACAAATCATTCCATGTGTAGCGCCAAATGCTGTTCATTAACAGAATATAATATTGTAATAAGTATGGGATATTAATAAAACAAGTAACTAAAACCCTCAACATGGCAATTCTTCTCATTGTTAAACTATTCACGGTACCATATTTTCCCGTGTGTTCGTCGAGATGGATCCCTGAGAGTCACGTGCTTAAAAATGGGAAAAGTACAAAAACTGCTCAAGCGGTGGCAGCTAAACGAATTCAACGGTCGAACTGGACAAACATACGGAAAAATATGGCACTGTCAACAGTCTATCTCGTTGTTCTCCATATGTTTTTTTGTGGTATTTGTAGGGTGAAGATGTTTAAAGGCCCATGTTCACTCAATCTGCTTTGCGCGCTTGTGTTTTTGTTTTGAAACGGTTTAATTGTTCAATGTAGCGTTATGATTGGCTGGCACGTCGATTTTTCGATTTTCCGGGCCTTTGAAGTGCTTTGTTGAATATTCGATTGGTGAACTTGTAGTTTCTGATTCAAGACATGCAGAGGTTAATTGCAAATTTGTTTCCTCTACTGATAACCTTTGTTTTTTTGTTTGTTTGTTTTTTCAACTGAATAATAAAACTCCTGAATTTGAATATGAAGAATAAATACTCAAAACTCAGCATTTGCGAGAGTCGTCGTTCCCTTGAGTTTGTTCTCACAAGCATTTTTGTTTGACCATGCTAAACACCTTATCTTTAGCCTGTGTATTTTTTGGCTCGCTCTCAAGGTAATTTCTGTTTGGTTATCATTCCCTGTATTCTCATAAACTGTTTATGTATCGATACTGACCAGAAGAAATTAGATGCTGACGAGACTTGAAGGCCCAATACAGTCAAACCTGTATCAAGCGGACACTATCGGGACCCTCGTAAGTGTCCGCTCTTGACGATTCTGATACATTGCTCAATAAAAGTTAATCATTAATTCTCTTATATCTAGCTCCACGTTTATTATACATACCCACACGTACTGATTTCATTACATTAAACCTAAGTCGCAACTGTCTGTATCGAGTTGAATTACGTTTTACTTGCATGAAATCACGCTTTTAGAAGTAGACGGTAATCCCACAATTTAATATACATTCTAAAAACACTTGAACTGTCCACTTAACACAGGTTTCGTGTAACAAAATGGCCTAACTTTGGTGTCCGCGTCCGCTTAGCGTATGTACTTGGTGTATCACTTATTATTTTGAAATGTATTTAAACACAGTTTTTATTTCAGTAGAAAAAGAAGATAAAAACAGCAGAATAGGGAATCGAACCCGGGCCGTATGATCTGCTCCATACACACTGTAAATTTTAAGGGATTTAAGATAATATGCTGCTAGCCAAGACCATATATAAGAACTAACCCTTTCGATACACTGGAAATACTGGAATCAGTGCTTAACCCTAAATACTAAAATCAGTGCGTCAACCCTAGATACTGTAATCCGACCCTAAATTACACTGCAATATATCTAAATACATTACAATAAGGGATACATGAAGTACCATACCTTATGATCAGGGATACACCAAGTACCTAGGCCGCTTAGTAGAGGGGTCCGCTGAATACAGGGGTCAATTCAATTCTCTATTTTCGAATTGCCCATAATACACTTTGTTTGCCCCCCAAATTTTGCATAAACTATTGTTTTGAAATGCTCTTGGGAATATGCAGTCCTCCCAAGAGCATTTCAAAACAATAGTTTATGCAAAATTTGGGGGGGGGGGGGGGGGGAAACAAAGTGTATTATGGGCAATTCGAAAATAGAGAATAAAACTTTTACAAGTGTAATTTACAAGTGTGGCTATTGTTTTCAACGTCTGAAACAATGGCTATACTTGTAAATTACACTTGTATACGTTTTCTTGAATTGACCCCAGGTTCGATTTACGGTAAATATGGGAAGAAAATTTCTGGACTCAAGCTGGTGTCCGCTTAACACAGGTTTGACTGTATGTAGTTTAAAGTACAGACTGAAAAGAAAACATCAGATGAAACAAGCCTTTTTTTTCAGTAGAACTCTGCTTGTCAATCTGTTGTCGACTAACAGGATCGACTATACTAACGCAAATTAATTGCGACAGCAGAAACATACCCTGAGAATTCTGAGAATTGTTTGTTTAGCCACACTTGCTGTATAAATCTGCCAAAACATATTTATAATAGAGCGATTTTCGTATGATCTTGAAATGGAACGCGCATACAGAGCCAAAACAACAAATGAGCGCGAAAAGTGAACATTGGATTGGTTTATCGAACAGAGTCAAACGCGCGCGGATTTTGATTGGCTTATCGAACATGCAACGTGTTGAATACAAAAAAAGTAATTTTCCGCTTTTTTGCGCAACTCGAAACATCAAAATGCCGGACTCGAGAGTAAATACTCGTGAAGGACTTTACAACTCTGGCGTAGCCTATCCCTTGCAAAACAAGGTACCAGATTTTGGCAGACTATGCAGTTAGTGGAAGTTTTGCAGTCAGTGCACGCGAAAACCGCGTATGCCACAATACCGCTAGAACAATTTAATTTGCGAAAAATTCATCGCGACCGGAGATTGTCAAGCTGGAGGAAGAGGGAGGGTTGCCACCAAAGAAAATAGAACCTTCGGGCTCTCCATCCTTCGGTGTAAACTCACTGCTGATGAAATGACGAAGCACGAAAGACTACTTCCTTCGCTATTAAATGAGAAAGACCTCTGAAATAACCACATATACAAAAAACACCATTAAATTTCCACCGACTTTCGAAAACACGCACAGCACAGCACAGCACATTTGATCTTTTGCCCGAGAACTTTCTGAAAATCGTGCAATCAATATTCTGTTTGACGTCATTCTGTTTTCGACATTCCGATTAGTTTATCGAACAAGCGCATTTGCCATATTAGGGTTGTTTACGCGGGAAACGAAACGAAGCTTTTGTTTCGATCTGTTCAATCATTGGCGGATGAAACAAATCGCAAACACTCTCCGAACCGTTTTTCAAGGTCATACGAAAATCGCTCTACAACGATCGGAAATGTTTAGTTTTGCAGTGGCTCTCGAATCCCGAAAAACGCGTTTTTTTGTGACCATTCTTCATATTCTTATTCCGGAATACGTTCAATCGCACCCTTATAATCGCACCCTTATAAGGGCGCGTTTTTTTGGGGGGGGGGGGGGGGGTGGGGGGACATATTCTGGTCATTCCAAAAACAGAATACCTATAAAATATTGCATCTGTCCTCATAAAATATGGAAAGAAGTCGCTACTTTGACTATATGTACCTGAAAAATTATTGGTGTGTGAGAATGTAAACAACATAGTTTTGTTGGGGTATTCCGATTTTCGAATGACCAGAATATATAATATGTCCCAAAAAAACGCACCCTAAGTAAACAAAATGTCGTTATTTCGGTTGGTTACTAATCCTACAAAGACTTTAAAGCGAGCCACGCGAGAATCCTCGAGAGAAAAATAGGCCGTGCTTGTTGTCTACAAAACAAAACTGGCCATGAACAGGCTCCTTTGTGGGGATCGATAGGGTGGAAAGAAATTAGCGAGCGAAGCGGACCTTGAGCTATGATACTGTTTACACTGAGCATACCAAGGTGAATAACGATCCACGCATGATGTGCGTGTCTTGCAAAGCTGCCAGCGTTTTTCGCGCGCCGATCGCGCGAGAAGTTGGATGTATTGCCACGCACGAACAAACCGCGCGATGGGAGTTGGCTTTGGCGAGTGCATGCAGTGAACGAGCCCATGTGTGACATCTCGCTATATTAGCATAAGTATTTGACACTTTATAGTATTTTTCATTCGCTCACATATTTAATTACCTATAACGCCCTAACAACAAAGTCCGCTAATTCCTGAATATCTTAAACTCTTGAAAGAAGCTACTCAAGTCATTATTTTTTTAAAGAACGAGAGTATTACTGATATTGCTCGAAACGGTTCGAATTTCTTTCTTGATAGTTTAACCGACCTCCATGAAACTTTATTAGCGTGACATAAGTTATGTCTTACTACACAAAGACAAGTAACCCCAACGGTACTTTCGCCATTTTTACGAGGTCGCTCAAACCATGGACATTCCCAGCGTCGATTTTGTCATTTCTTCTCGGCACGTCTCTGGCTTGGAAACAAGACGGCAAGTTTCATCTTCTGAACTCTTTCCTCACCGCCTGTGTTATCTTGCTAACACACGCAGCAGGGAATTTTGTTAACTCTTTCTACGAAGCTCAGAACCGAAGATTCTTCGTCTCGTCCGCCACACGAACCAGGACGCTTGAGCTGAACACGCAATGGGCTATATGGAGCTACTTTCTAGCGGCCGCTGCATTCGCTTACTTGGCTATAGTTTCCGAAGCAGAGTTCAGGCAAGAATTTGGATTCTTCGCCACTGGTTTTCTAGCTTCTCTTCTTCACGGCGGAGGATTGAAAAACATAGTGCTTGGTGACGTGTTAGCGTGCGGAATATTCGGTCCTTTGTCTGTGGTCTTCAGCTACATTGAACAAGTTGGAACCACTCATCGTATGCTCTCGAATGCCTGGGTAGCCGTATACTCTATACCTTTTATGCTTTTTACAGAGGCAATTCTTCACAGGTATGATATTAAAACGTACTTCTAGTTTATTTACAGAGTGTACTTCACGTTATGATAAAATTGAACAGATCGGAATTCATTAACGAATATTTTACGACATGGTTGAGCAGACATAATAAGTTGTTGTGTTTTATTAATAGGCTTTCTTGATTTGTTTATTTAGAGCAAAATTCTTTCACCGAAAAATCCTGAAAATCCTTCAACACTGTCAACTGGTGGTCTGATTTATACCAACAGCTGTATGCCGATATAATATATTGTACTCAATGAATTGTTGAATGGCGCGATTTAGATTTTTTATACCACGCGCGCCCGCAAACTGAAGGTTATTTATATATTCAGATATTATTTACAACACTGTGGATCATATAACGTTTAAGTGACGAATAATCTTGACAGAACAAAGTGCAAGAAGCCGAGTAACTTTTCTTTCGTCGCGCGCCACCAATCCACGGGGTGTGACTGAATTACAGGTGGTTTTATAGGGTTCTCGATTGAATACTCGCGTGACGGGCACGAGACACGCGCGTCCCACGTTTGTAATCTGTTGTTATTCACACCCATACGCGAGGCTTTATAAACGCTAACTTTAAATATTAACCAAAAAGGAGTAATACTGACACTGGTCAAAATTATAACTATCTATTTGAAGGAAAAATTTTCACTTTCATGTCTTTTTCTCGGCAAAACATGCATTTTTTTCAAAGCCACTTTTCACTAATTATGAGTTCAGTTTTACTTTAAAAAATTCGGAAATAAAAAGCATTTGAATAAAACTAATAATAATAAACTGCTGGAAAGCAACGTCACAGATTCGGACCTAGTCCTTATCTATGCATGCTCAATGCAGATTTTAGCGTTAACGTATCGTTTTAGCGTTTAAGTGTGGACGCGCGAAAACGATTTGTTAACGATAGCTGGCTTCGCCGTGTGGACGGGAGCGTTTATGATAAAAAATATATGCGTTTACGAACATTTAACTATTATAGCGCTCAAAATTGCGTGATATCGCCTAATTCTTAGCCGACGAGGCGATATCACGCAAGCTTGAGCGCAATAATAGTTTTATAATTCAACACATTGATAACAAAGCACAGTTTGAAGAAAAAATATCGAGGCCGGTCCGTCATTTTTGCATTCTCTTGTCAAAATGCGAAATTTACATCCATCGTTGGATATACGTCAATGTAGACATAGCGTATATCGATAACTTTTTGACCATATTTGGGCAGTGTATCAATGTGTTGAATTATAAAAACGTATATGTGTGGACGGGTCTCAATTTTCGAGCAATAAAATGTTAAGTCGACAAGAAACTTTGCACTGGTTTTCGGGCTAAAAACTTCACCGCCACTTGAAAGAGATTGAATTTCAAAGTTTGCTTTCGGACCCTAAATGTCTTCGGGAGTTTTGAGAAACACACGCCAGTTTGCCCTATTTTCAAATGGTGGAATTTATTCCGAAAAGGTCATTGCAAACTCAATAAAAGCAATCACCAACGCCTCTGGAACAAACACACTTTACACCGTCAGTAGTTCCACCTTGAAGCAAGGGCGCCTAATTTCATGAAGCTGCCTAATTGGACATCGTGTCAAATGTGTGATACAGTAAAAACCGGCTTATAAGAACCAGCATTTTTCTAAGGTAGCTCAGTCACAAAAGTTTCTTATCATTAAATAGAACCTTTAGTTTCTAAGAGAAAAGTGCTAGTTGCTTGTCAGAAAATTAATTCAATGTGGGCGTAGTCTCTTACCAACGGATACATGCCTGTTGTGGCAAACACAGACCCTGCTATAGGTCCTACCCACAACAGGTCCTTAGTATGACAATTCCAGGCTCATCCCCGGTGTAATATCTCACAGCTGACATCACAATAGCAAAACAATACTAATGATGCAAATCCAAAATCTAAATAAGAATAGGATGAACAAAAGAAAATCATAAATTATATTACACCGGGGATGACCCCAATTCCAGTACAGCAACAGGCACATTTTGGTTGTCAGATTAATCTGCATTCTAAATTCTTTTTCTAAATAAGGCTAAAACAGGTTGTTATATGTTAGGATCTAAATGACAAATTTTAGCCTTGAGGTTCTTAATCCACTAGTTTCTTATATATGGTGTTTACTAAAGAGTGTTTTCACTCACGTGACCGGCGGCCATATTGGAGTGCTAAAACAATAGAGGTAAACTCCCAATGGCCGCCAATTCATTGTTTTGGGACACCAATATGGCCGCCGTGACGTCACGTGCAAACGCTCTATATCTCTAGTTAACAATAATTAGAATTTACGACAAAAATAATAAACAAGACGTTTCTTTTTACGCCTCTAGTCAAAACACTCGTGACATCAGAACGGATAGGAAAGCTGGTTCCAGGACCCTCGCGGTGCTAGTGGGACTACAGTGCTCATGTTACCTTCACGCCTTCCTTCTGCTGTTCCCGTATGTGGTAATCGTCCTGTTTGCCGCTGCATGGTCACCGTATATTTATATACCTTTAGTTACTTTGCCGTTTGCTTTGAATTTAAGTGTAGCATGTTTTGAAGGGGAGCACTTCACGTTACCTCAAAATATAGCCGTGTTAGATTCTGCTTTTGGAATATTGTATGTGCTAGGTGTCTGCTGGTCTTAAGATGCGATTCTGTCCAATCAGTTTTGAGTGAGCATCAGTTGGTATATTAATACTGTTATGATTGGATATTTAGGGGATATTTAATATTATCTATCGTTGAATGATTCCAGATGCACCCAGCAAAAATTTTGGAGCCAAAGCATTTGAAAGTTGTTGTCATGTTTCATCTGATAGAAAATTATCAGGTCAGCTTTTTATAACTAATATATCATGAAATTTACTGTGTGCGCCGTGTGGATTTATGTGGATTCTTTTGCTGAATATCGAAGTGGAAGAAAGGAGTTGAGAACGAATTTGCGAAAACCTCCGACCGCTTTGTAGCGGACTTTATCAAAGTCCTGCGCTTCTCGTTTGCAGTCCGGTAATCCTGGCGCGTGCATATTCAAGGCACGCTTCCGGTTTGCGCGCTCCGAAAAAAGAGACTGGAGCGTCGTCTTCAGGGCATTCTCCGCTTTCAAAATGGTGAGGCGGGCGAAGATTGAAAGCTGAGAAAGCCCTGCGGACGAAGTTGACGAGACTGTGGACCGCGGAGTCTGAACGCCTAATAGTGTCGGTAGTGTAAAAATACCGAGCCGTATGACATAACATATTTATCTTTTTTTTAACTCGAGTGGTGTCACGTGATGTAGTTTTAGTAGCTTTTATGACCATTTGGATAACAGATGAAGAATAGTACTTTTATGGTGCTGTCGCGATTCTTTTAATTAATATTCACAAAACTGAATAGCCCAATTTCGATATATTAAAATTCAATTTCAAACAAAAGACATCACTACAAGGCTTAGGGGAATAAACGGGTGTTTCTTGGTGTTGCGGAAGCCATTGTTGGTTAGCTTGTTGTGTTGTGGTGTGTGTATTGTTCAGTGTCTTTTGAATCTTTTGTTTTACATCATTTGGTGATCACACCATCCGCAACACCAAGAAACTACCGAATAAACCATATAAATCCCTACTATCATTCTCCTAAGCCTCGTAGTGATGTTTTTTTTTGTTTCAAGTTGAATTTTAATGTATCGAAATTGGGCTATTTTAGCTAATTTTGAAACTATTCCAAGTTAAAGTTGTTGAAAATTTGCAGCTTAGCGCTACTCAAAGTGGTTTGCAAGTTAAAACCACACAGTAAAACATTTACTATGAAATACGTTGTCGGCGCAACAGGAATTAAGCAGTGATACATATTACAGGATATTACAGGATACATATTACAGGATACATATTATAATATATAGCTTATTTAAAATACTTTAACACCTAAAGGTTCTTTAATTTTTATCTTAAAAAATGGCATTTCGCGAAAGCAGGACTGATTAAAATCATTGAATCGTGCATAGGTAGTAAAAGCGGTTTCATATATCTCTTCAAAGAGGTCTAATAAGCGGAATAAAAGTTTTAAAACCTTACCCGCAGTCTTTTCCTGTCTTATATCGCTTCTTTGCAGCTCCCTTTTACGTTAGTGTCAAGTGTAAGAGAGGGACAATATTGGAAAACAAAATGGGCCCTTTGCGTGACTTGATCTTGTACTTGCAATCATTTTCAGATCAGTGGAAAAGCTGTTTTAAAATACGTTTTTCCTCGTTAGGTTTTCCCTCGTTAGGTCTAAGAAACATTTTCCCTCGTTATGGTTTCTTCATTTGGTGACGTGATGGTTATCATGGACCTATTACCGAAGAGAGTCTGACTGAAACCAACCCCTACTCCTTTCATTATTTATTTTAAAAAGGTCTGTTACGATTCTTGGCGTTTTTCGAGTTTATTTCCATGATTGACAACGTGTTCGTTTTCTTGTCATCTCAAACCGTTGTTCAAACGAAGCGAAGACATTTCACCGTGTCTTAGGCCACAAAATACTCCAGGGCTTTTGAAGTATTTGGGCAACCTCGTGCAGCTCATTTTTGGCAAATCGAGATTCTTTCTGGTATGACCAACTCAAGTTCACCCGCCCTTGGAATCCTTACCAGTCAATAGTAACGCGGTCTTTTCTAATAGCTTTCCCACTTTTCCCCTGTAAATGTTTCTCTAGCCTGTTAGCAGGGTCTGCTATCTAGGTTTTCCACAAGTGTCGTATGCGAGCGCCGAAGCCTCGAGTTGCGAACCGAACCGGCGATGGAAGCGAGGCGGCGAGAGGAATGGGGAGAGCCAAGTGGAGCGCAGCTTCGCGAACGTTAAACACGAAGTTCAGTTTCACTGTAAAAGGGATAGTTCCTCCCTCATTTCACACCTTTTGGACACGAAAATGTTCATTTCCAGGCATACCTAATCCATGGTGAATGACATCAATGAGTGATCGATAAGTAATCAATGAGTAATCAACTGCTCAGTCATTGATGAGTGATCATCGATGTCATCGATTACTCATTGATTACTTGTTGACTACCTATTGATTACTCACTCATTAATTATCGCCGATAATCAATGAGTACGAGTAGTCGATGACTAATGGCTTTTTGGTCATCGATCAGTCATCGACTGCAATGATTACTCATCGATATCATCGCGTGGCTGCAAACGACATTATTTTACCTGGTCATCAGTATGATCGAATATGAAGAAAAGCGGAAAACAAATTAAACGCGACATGAATGATTTTAACTTTATTGGTTCAAGACAACAACATTATTGGCATTATCATTATCTAAAACTGTGGCCGAAGTCGCTTATCCTTCTCTTTGCCTTTTGTTGTTGAACCAAATCTTGACAGTTCTCGGTTTCTTCTTGTGCCTAGGTTGTTCAGTTTCGAAAATTCAGTCTCGCCTGCTATTATAACACCATTTTCACTCAACGGAACAGTTTTTCTGGAAATATTGGTAAAAGAGGGTGGGAAATTCGTAATAGTTCAGTGCTGGATAATAAAATATAATCAATGACCGCAATCAACTGATTACCCATCAATACTTATTGATGTCATCGATCAGGTAGGCGTACATGGTTGACAAGAGCGAATAAATTTGCTTCAAAAATCATCATCAAACCAAGACATTGCCTAACCAAAATAAATAAGAAAAAAAAAAGAAGTTCATATAAACCATACAAACTGTACTATGTGATATAACTTTTGTAATGTTTTTCCAAATTTTGTCGACTGTAATAGTTGTAGTAACGTTTGTTGTTTGACAGCTGTCAATGCTTTAGTGGCTGATTGACAACTTTCATGTGAGAATGGCCCCTTTTAAACCGAAATTTCCTGTTTTTAAAATTACAAATGAATGACACAGCATGATTTTTGTTAGCCTGCGTAGCAAGCGTTCCCGTACGAACGAATTTTTCCTCATTCTGGCCGCGCGAAAATTGGGGCGAGAGCAAAAAATCGGAGGACGGGGGTGGGAGTGGGGAGACCCCCCGTCCTCCGATTTTTTGCTCTCGCTCCAATTTCCGCGCGGCCAGAATGCGGAAAAAGAACGCTTGCTACGCAGGCTAGATTTTTGTGATCATATTACAAATCTTGACCTCAAAATTAATTCGCTTTTAAAAGAAGTATTTACAGCGTATTAACATAAGAAATTCGATAAAAGACCAGAGAAGAAAGAGTTTCTGTTCGTTTCGTATATTGGAAGTTGGAACTTTTGCTTATTTCGTAAAGTCGACCATTCAAAGATGGCACGCTGATGTATACGTGCGGGAATACACGCAGAGTTTATGGTGTTCATCATTGACAATTTCTTCAAACAATTGGGGACCCATTGGGCTGTCAAGGCTACTCTTCGATTTACAGTACACAAGGAATGCCAGGTCTGTTTGAGTAAGCCACTTATTTCACCTTAATTGAAACTGGTCCTCTTTTAAACAATTATTGAAGATCTCATATAAACCTTTATATTTTCACAAAATAACGCAACGCCTGTCACACGTCACGAATGTAATACGACGTACTAAATGGTGTTTTCATCGACCGGGAGTTTCCTATATATGACACAGCGCACAGGCCTTGAATTGAAAGAAACAACATTCGACAGTCTGCTACCTATTTATACAAGCCGAATAGTAAGTAACCAGGACTCATGTCTTCTATGTTGTTCTTATCATCTTGCCGGCGAAACATCATCTTCAACAACTGGAACCGGACAATCTCGGTTCTCCCGCTTTCTACAGAGGCTTCATCCAGCAATGAAACCATCAAGTCGCTTGCTGAACTTCCAGGACCCGTCAGTCTTCCAGTGATAGGAACAGCCTGGAGTTTCTTCGTTGGAGCGAGAGGCGAGCCGCTTGAAAAGAGAGTACTGTCCACACAGAAAGAACACATAAACAAATACGGCCATATTTTCAAACATCAATTTACCGGTCAGAACGTCGTTGTTATCGCCGATCACTCGGATGTCGCTAAACTACTCCGATCCGAATCCAAGTATCCACAGCGATTTCGAGTCCCTATTCTTGATTATTATCGCGGGAAACGGCAAAAGATTCCTGGTGTTTTCTTTGCCGATGGCCCTGAATGGTACAAGCATCGAAGCGTGCTAAGCAAACGCATGCTCCGACCAAAACAAGTCGCTGACTACGCTTCTAGTTTCAATGAAATTATAACTGACTTTATTCACAGATTGCGAACAGTTCGAGAGCCTGACGGTGCAGAGAATGCTAACGAGGTTTTTGGAATCGATAACGAGCTGTTTAAGTGGTCGTTCGAGTCTGTTGCAGATATGCTGTTTGACAAGAGATTTGGGTGTCTGGAGCCGCAAATAGACAAAGAAGCTCAGATATTCATTAACGCTGTGGGAGATTTTCTCCGCAGTACAGTTGGGGTGGCTTTCTTGCCAGTGTGGTTCTACAAGATCTATGAGACTCAACAATTCAAAATGTTTTTCAATAATTATGACACCATGTACGAGTACGCTGAACTGTTTATTGAAAGAAGAATTAATGAACTTGAAGCCGTCAAAGACTTGTCAAAGCCTGATGATGACAAAGCAGGTTTCTTTGAGTTTCTTCTGTCAAGTGGAAAACTCACCAAAGATGACTTGCTTGCGAGCGTGATTGATGTTCTGTTTGCTGGAGTTGACACCACTTCCAACACGATGCAGTGGATACTGTACATGATGGCAAAACATCCAGACAAACAAGAAATTCTACGACAAGAAGTCTTGTCTGTACTGGGAGATGAAACAATAGCCACCCCAACAGCACTAGCACAGATGCCTTACCTGAAAGCCTGGGTTAGAGAAACACTGCGACTGTATCCGGTTTTATCGGTATTATTCCGAGTTGTACACACGGATATTACACTCAGTGGCTATCACATCCCTGCTGGTACTCAAATTAATGCTTTAGCATATTCCATGTGCAGAGATGAGAGTATTTTCGAAGATGCCGAGGAATTTAAACCATTGAGATGGCTTCGTGACAAGGAAAAAAGCAACCAGTTCATTGATGCCAAAGAGGTATTTTCTTCAATCCCATTTGGATTTGGTACCCGGATGTGCCTTGGCCGCCGTATCGCTGAGCTCGAGCTCCATTTGCTATTGGCCAGAATCGTGCAGCAATTTGAGATTCGATACCCTCCTGATGCGGACGCTGTCGAGCCATTTAACAGGGGAGTAATCATTCCTGATAGACCACTGAGAGTCAAATTTGTAGACAGAAAAATATAGAAATATGCGACCTTCCATAAGTGTAACTGTTCGTTCGTCCGAATGCCTTTGTGCTCAGTTAGAAAAGATTTATTGACCCAGCTCTATAACTGTAATCGGAAAAGTTGGTCCTTCTCTTTCTTTGCTTGGAAATGACATACAGTTTTTTCCTACGGATTCGTGACGGCCGACTTTGTCGCATGCGACACTCCGCTTACGCCATGGTTCAGTACGACATGGCCGGCTTACAACACGAATTGCTTCGCATAAATCAACCAAGTCACGTCGTAAGCGCGTCACATGAAAAAAATTATACCGTGTAAATCGGCCCTAACAAAGGCAATGGAATCTTTATAAGCTTGCTGCGTAACAATACCGTCAACTCGTCAGCTGGCGTCTGGGCTAGCTTCAACACTTTATTGATAGGCTCGACAGGCTAAAATCGACTAAAATTAAATTCTAGTGGCAGATAAATTCTGAAATCTTAATCGCTTACTCTTTAACTGTAATTCAGTCTTTAATTCAAGTGAATCGATGGAATATTATTCGAGCTATGAATTCTCAAAGGTAAGCATGAAGAATTATAATTTCTCTGTCATTTAAAGTAAACAACTGATATGATCAGAATAGATATGAAATGCCGGTGTAGCGCCAATCGTATCAAATGAATATGTTTAAAATGTGCTCCACAAATCCTTGTGCTCGGTGCGTCCCTCTTCAAGGTTACATTTCGTATCAGTAGTACTTACGCCCTTTTTACTTTCGGATCACTTGGTAAAGTGTGAAAGTTCATATTTGGTGAATTTCTGCAGTTGTTGCTGCATCCAGAGCTCAACCAGGAATCGTCTGCCAGTAGTGACTTGATTGAAAACTGTATTCTTCTCCAAAGCGTTAAGCGTTTGATTAATTTGGTATGTTATGTTTAGCATTTGAATTTTAACCTGTTAATATTAAATAATCGTTGAAAACCCCCTTAGGAACTTCTATTCTAACTGCAGCGATGAATCTACATGACTCTACAACTGTTTTTTCAATCTGCATTAAAATACCTCTTAAAAATTCTCCCTTTAGTGACTTGACAATAAAACACCTAGTTTTGAATGGGGCAATAGCACGAACAAATGTGCCTCAACAGTTTTATCAAATGAGCCTTGTTCGACCCGTTTTGGTTATAACAATGTTGCATGGGTCAGCTGTAACAAACATCTCTATGGAAAGCACGGTCAAAGAATAAAATCGAAAGCTGCTCTGATGTATAAACCTCTCAGTACACACAAGATCTTATTTGCTTTAATCGATTAACAAATACCGAGTCAAAAAAAGGCTCCATATCGCTGGCTCATATTTGAGCGATCCCCCACCCCCCATGCAAAAGGTGGCATAACATAACATCTACAAAAGTACATGTTACTTATGCATGAATTTCTTTGTTGAGAAAAAAGATTTTTATAGTTACAAAACAGGCAAATCGTATGAAATAACATCTCAATTAACCTGCAGCTCCAAAAATGTCATCTTTTTAGCTTCTTGTAAAAAATGCCAACTGCAATGTTTGCTCAACTACCACTATAAAACCACAAATCATCCACAAATCATCCATGACGACAAACAAAAAACGTGTGAAGTTGCAATACACCTTAATAGCATTCCACAAATATTATATACAAGACTTCATTTCAGTGTATTGACCAAACTGATTTTGTCAAACCATCTGGTAATCTTGAAAACTTACTCATCACAAAGGAAGCTTACTGGAGCTCGCAACTTTTATCGTCTCATGGCCTCAACAAAAGACAAGAATTCCACTCCAAAAACATAATTCACTTCAATTAATTTGCACTGTTTATTAAAACCTTGATTATTGATTTGACCATTCAAGAACTTCATTCTGGGAATTTGTTATTTTTTCTTGTGCTTTGGGAACATTCAAATGCTTTGAAAAGGGAACTTATTACAACTGTTTAAGTGCTCTATTCTTGGAACTTGTTATGTGTCTAACCGCTGAAACAGCGCTGAAACTATTCACGGACTCACAATGGGAAGCTTGTTATGTTTGGATCTGATCTTTGTTGAATTTAACAATATAGTTACGTAACATGTTTTGAAAAATTCTCCTTTTATCTTGCAATCTTGTTCTATTGTTTAGGTTTGGTAATACACTTAGGGATTGTAAAACTGTATTTAAGATCACTTTTCTCAATAGCTCAACAACTGATGAAGGTTACAAGACCGAAACGTTTTTAAATAAATTTTTACTTTGAAAACTTCCAAGAAGTTGTCCGTCATATATATAATATGTACATAACCAAATATTGAATAGAAATCCTCATCGGCTATTAGAGTGCTCAATAGTTAGACTAGAGCAATAAATAAGTAGAAACGTAGAGCTGGATTATTTGGTCCAAGTCATTTTATTGCTACTCAGAGTTTCATGCTCCTCACGAAGCAATCATCAGGCAACTGCCAAAAAATAACGGTTACAATCTGAGATATTCAAAAAAAAACAGAACAATGCATGATAGTTATGGTGCGTGGCGCGTGACGCGTGGCGCGTCAAGTAGGATCATATCGCTAATTAAGTGATGGCAGAGGCTCTCTGAAATATCATCAGATGGAGAATGCTTTGATAACGCAAAATGCGTATATCAAGATGCACTCGTCAAAAGCGGTTACCACTACAACCTTTCATACAATACACCCAGCCAGACACCACATCCACACAAAGCAGACAGAGGAAGATCATATGGTATAACCCGCCATACAGCAAGAACGTGGAAACAAATGTAGGAAAATGCTTCCTTTCTGTTATCGACCAACACTTCCCTAAATCTAATCCACTACACAAAATTTTCAACCGGAACACACTTAAATTAAGCTACAGCTACATGAGTAACATCAAAACCATTATATCCAACCACAATAAAGCCCAAATTAACAAATCCACTCATACTGATGAGGAGAAAAAAAACTGTAATTGCCGGAAACCAGACACGTGCCCCATGGATGGAAACTGCAACGTCCAAAACATCGTTTATCAAGCTGAAGTCATTACATCAACTTCAAGAGAAACATACATCGGACTTTGCGACACCACATTTAAATTAAGATATAGAAACCATGTATGCTCATTTAAGAACGAACGGTATAAACGCGCAACCGAGCTTAGCAAGCACGTATGGAGCCTGAAAGAACGGAACATTAAGTATTATATCAAATGGCGGAAAGTAAAATAAGCTAGATCTTATTCGAATGTCACTAAGAAATGTAATTTGTGTTTGTGGGAGAAATATTTCATAATATGTAAACCCGAAATGTCAACGCTTAATAACAGAAATGAACTCACATCGTGCTGTAGACATTCAAGAAAATTCCTGCTGAAAACCTCCATCATTTAATTAGCGATATGATCCTACTTGACGCGCCACGCGTCACGCGCCACGCACCACAACTATCATGCATTGTTCTGTTTTTTTTTTTAATATCTCTGATTGTAACCGTTATTTTTTGGCAGTTGCCTGATGATTGCTTCGTGAAAGCAATTAAATGACTTGGACCAAATAATCCAGCTCTACGTTTCTACTTAATATGTACATATATATGTACATGTAAAAAGGTCATAATGATAATAAAAACTACGATATCACCATTTACATATTTATATTTTAAGAAAGTATTTTAATCTTTTTCCTCCACCTGCTGAGGTTGGTTATTCCAGTCGTGAAGAATGCGGACAAAAAATGAATATTTGTATGAATAAAACTTCGCGCGTGTCGAATTCGAAATGACGTCAAATAAAAAATTTCGAATGTAGACATGTGCTTAGACACAGCGGAATACTGCATGTGTCCAGCTTTGTTTGTTCTGATTAAACCATTTGTTACAAGCTTTAAGCAGATAGTTTTTTCACTAATTATGGAACTATTTTGCACAACATCTAAACCCAAATACATCCTGTTGGAAACGCGGATAACAACACTACGTTGTAGTCACTATCTCGTTGTAAACTTGTTTAATGGTCAAAGTTAAATCACTCCCTATGTCTCGAAAATGTCTTGTCAACTGATTACAAATGTTAAGAAAGTTCCTAAAGTACACCCTTGATAAGATTGCTAAGGTGATACGATTGACGTCGTTGCTAGGATCATCTTCAATGTCAAATATAACGCTAACTGATTGTCACGCACTAGAGTCACTAAATAATGATTGTCACGCTCTTAATATTTCCAACAATCCCAAATACATCAAAGATCATCAAATATATTATAGAATCTTACTGCCCAAAAAATGCAGGGCAAAATTTTAATCCCAAAAATCGACAATTTCAAACCCCTCAAAAATCCTTCCACCTCACTTTCTTTGTTTCCTGCCCGGGGGGGGGGGGGGGGGTACCTAACAAAGTTTTGTACGGGGATGCTCCGCCCCAAGGTCCGAACCCTTACCCTTTCATATACCGTTTTTGACAGAAAAGGTACCCCTTCATATACCTTTCATTGAAAATTGTACCCTTTTCATATACCTTTCATTGAAAATGGCACCCCTTTCATATAGCCTTTACGTGCGTCTGTTTGATATATTTTGAAAGGCGCTTTTTATAATACTTAAATGGCAGTTTTCCCCACCTTTTTTATACTTCAACCGGTGTTTTCCCTACCCTTTCCTATACTTCGTGAAATCCCTACCCTTTCATATACTTCAACTCGTGAAATCCCTACCCTTTCATATACCGCCAGCCTAAAAAAGGTACCCCTTTCGGTCGGAGCATCCCCGTATAGCCCATTATAGGGAGTACCCCCCCCCCCGGGGGGGTTTCCTGCCGAGCCAAGTGGCGCTGCTTTTGCAAACTCTCTTCCTCTACCCATACGGCATGGCACTCAATAATGGTGCATACAGTCAACTCTCAATTAAGCGATCACCCTTGGTGCAGGAAAAAGTGGTCGCTTAAGGGAGGTGGTCGCTTGAGAGAAAAATCAATTTGAAACAGTATTTGACTGAGAAACAAAACGGTTATTTAAAATGTGGTCGCTTACGGGAAGTGGTCGCTTAAGAGAGTGGTCTTTAAGAGAGAGTTGACTGTATGTAATACAGATAAAAAGTTTAAAATAGGTTTGGCAGTGATCACCATGCATGATTAATGGCCGCCCAAACTCCTACTGTGTCTGCTATGAGTTAGCAATGTGCCCATGTATTTTGTCTATTTGTATGGGAATATTTACAAAATATTTCTTAGGAAAAATGAATACTAACCAATCGCCAAAAATGTACAGTGTATTATTTGGTGTCTCTGTAGGTGTATTGCTGATTTGAGGCGATTTAAGCGAGATAAGAAAGGGAAAAGCAGAAACCTAAAGAGTTGTACATATCTCGTTATAATCGCCTAAAATCAACAAAATCAACAAAATATATTCTCACCGTGACCACTACTGCACAAAACGGTAACGGCAAATACCTTCAGGTTACTATTTTTAGCGACAACTTAATATTTAGCGATTTTTCATCCCTAGCCGGTAACCAGGCTGCTAAATGGTAAAATACAGTCGAAGCTCCTGTAAGAGAACATCCGCGGGAAGCAAAATGTAAGTGATGTAATTGCTCAATTCACTAAATTTAACAAGATATCGCTAAAATAGTAGCGTAGCTAGCTGACTCACAGCTGGTGCTCAATTGGATGGATGCTGAGTGTGATGACGTAAATGCCTAGCACAATAATACCATTATATCCATTATGTAAATTTCATACACTGGCGAACGATTATAAAGTTATGCAACGAGCCCTTGGTAGTCAATTCAGTTAAAGAAACGTAATAAACCGTCTGCCGTTTCTCACCAGCAGAAAAGCACTTCAATCCGTTTACAACAACTCATGATGGCTTTTGTTTGGCATTCGAAAGCTTCTAAGTTGTTCTTCGCGTGTTTACAGCGAAACATCACCTGCAACAACTGGTACCGAACGCTCGATCACCCGCTCTCTACAGTGACTGCTTCATCCAGTCATGAAACCCTAAAGTCGTTTGCTGACCTTCCGGGCCCCGTCAGTCTTCCAGTTATAGGATCAGCTTGGAGTTTATTCGTTGGATCCAGAGGCGAGTCGCTTGGAAAGAGAGTACTGTCTATCCAAGGAGATCAGGTAAATAAGTACGGTTACATATACAAACAACAATTTGCCGGTCAGTACATCGTGCAAATAGCAGATCCCTCAGATGTCGCTAAAGTGCTTCGATCCGAATCCAAGTATCCACAGCGATTTCGATTCCCAATTCTTGATTATTATCGCGAGAAACGACGGAAGGTTCCTGGTGTTTTCTTTGCCGATGGCCCTGAATGGTACAAGCATCGAAGCGTGCTAAGCAAACGCATGCTTCGACCAAAACAAGTCGCTGACTACGCTTCCAGTTTTAATGAAACGACAACTGAGTTTATTCACAGATTGCGAACAGTTCGAGAGCCTGACGGTTCAGAGAATGCTAACGAGGTTTTTGGAATCGATAACGAGCTGTTCAAGTGGTCGTTCGAGTCTGTTGCAGAGATGCTGTTTGACAAGAGATTTGGGTGTCTGGGGCCACAAGTAAACAAAGAGGCTCAGATATTCATTAAAGCTGTCGGAGATTTTCTCCACAATGCAATCGCGGTGGGTTTCTTGCCAGTGTGGTTCTACAAGATCTATGAGACTCAACAATTCAAAATGTTTTTCAATAATTTTGACACCATGTACGAGTATGCTGAACTGTTTATTGAAAGAAGAATTAATGAACTTGAGGCCGAACCACGTGACTTGTCAAAGCCTGATGATGACAAAGCAGGTTTCTTTGAGTTTCTTCTGTCGAGTGGAAAACTCACCAAAGATGACTTACTTGCGAGCGTAATTGATGTTCTGTTTGCTGGAGTTGACACCACTTCCAATACGATGCAGTGGGTGCTGTACATGATGGCAAAACATCCAGACAAACAAGAAATTCTACGACAAGAAGTCTTGTCTGTACTGGGAGATGAAACAATAGCCACCCCAACAGCACTAGCACAGATGCCTTACATGAAAGCCTGGGTCAGGGAAACACTGCGACTGTATCCGGTTTTATCGACATTATTCCGAATTCTACCCACGGATATTATCCTCAGTGGCTATCACATCCCTGCTGGTACTCAAGTTAATATTTCGGCATATTTCATGTCCCGAGATGAGAGTATTTTCGAAGATGCCCATGAATTCAAACCAGACAGATGGCTTCGGGATAAAGAACAAACCAAGCAGTTCTTTGATGCCAAAGAGGTGTTTTCTGCCATCCCATTTGGATTTGGTACCCGGATGTGCCTTGGCCGCCGTATCGCCGAGCTCGAGCTTCATTTGCTATTGGCCAGAATCGTGCAGCAATTTGAGATTCGATACCCTCCTAATGCGGAAGCTGTCGAGCCATTTAACAGGGGAGTAACCATTCCTGATAGACCACTGCGAGTCAAATTTGTAGACAGAAAAAATACAGAAAAATGTAAACATCCGCGAGTGTAACTGTTCGCGTTTAATCGGAATCCATTTGTCACCTTATGTAATCATGGCTAATCGAGGGACTGGTTATGAAACCTTGCAGACTTCTTCAGCGCCGGCTATAATAAAGGAGGTAGAATTTATGTTGAACCGTGCTTGACAGTGCACATCTTTTGTTTTTTGATCACACACTATGACTGAAGAACTTAACAGCACCATTTCTTTTCGTCAGTTGCTCGAACAAATGATCGACATCTATTGTGTTGTGCAGGGTCAAGGCGGAAAAACGATAAACAAAAACATCGAACAAAGACATTTCTCAGGTTTCATAACCATTGCACTTTATTAACTATGATGTAATGTTCTTCTTTAAATGAAAGGTATATATTTGGCTTGCTGACGTAAAAATTTCTTATCCTTTCTTGAATTTTTTCAAAGGTTGTGGCGGAGCTCTCGCGGGCCGAAGGCCCACTGCGGAGCACCATACTTATAGAACCCGTCGCGCAAGGCTAGCTCGCGGACGCGTATGATGTCGCAAAACATGCGCGTAAGACGCCACACAACATCTTAGCAATTTTGAAACCAAAGCGAGGCTTTTTTTTTCGCGCGGCTACATGGCCAATGTCACGTCAGCTCGGAGGTGTGTTTAGCGGAGAAAACCGTTCCAAATTAAAGTCGCCATTTCCCTGCATTTTTTCGCGGTTTGCTACTCAAGACAGGGATACTAATTAAGGGATACTCAGAAGCCACTATAGTGAAAAAAGGGATAAAATGTTGCTTCGAGGAACTTCATACGTTTTTATCAATGCGGAAGCAATCCTGGGAGATCTCACTTCGGATTTCAGAACTGAAGAAGCGAAGATGCAAAGAATTTCCAGCGGTTGAGGGACTTAAAGGTAGCACAAATTATATTTTTCGATGGGAATTTATGTTGATATCAATCTGTGATTGACTTTTTCTTTGTGTTCTTGTTAGTAGTTTTGAAGAATTGTTTATAAAACGTGCTCAAATTCAGTCGTTTCATGATTTATTTCATCGAAGACAGCTCGGCCTCGACGCGCTATAAATGGTTCGCATTTTGCTTTTAAACATAAACTTATAGAGATTTGAATAAAATTTTTCGAAAGAAGATTGTGTTGTCCATTTTTATGTGTTTGTTCATTCATTACATTGGTTGAAAAGTGATTTTATGTAAACAAAACAAGACTTGGATTTTATAGTTCTATCTTCACTCGCGTCGCCTTATGCAAATACGTTTCTCGGGCATTTTTTTGATAAGCAACAGGTGTATTTTATTCGGAAATTAGTCGTACTAGACGGAGAAAAGTTGTTTTTGTGAACTTTTGTACGGTCTAAATGTACTGTGCAGATGGTCGCGTAATTCTGTTTTTGAGAATTGCTAAAATTGAAAAATAGCCCGGTCGTCAATCTTAATTCTTGTGCTTCCGACCTTTCACCTCAGTTAAGTTTATCATCGGCTTTCTGTTCAGAGAGCTACGCTGTTAGGTTCAGCCTATCTATATATATTATTTCTAGTCCGTTATGTTGGTGACTGTTTGTATTCCTCATGAAATAAGAGTCAAGAATTAATCGATGGTAATGTTTAAGGTGATAATTATACATTAATAGACATAAGAAAGTAACCTGCATTTTATGAGAACGTCATTAACTTAATAATTATCTTTTGATTATCAACATCAATGTTTATTTCATGATTTTAATGTTAACTACATCGGGCTGGCTTTATGCCAAGCCGCCCATTGTTACACACGGCACCCTATTTTGATTATTGTCAATAAATTGTTGTTGTTTAGCATTTTATTTCATTTGATTACTTTCGGGCTTACCCTGAAAACAGATCGCGCGGGCAGTATTTCTTTAGTTTTGTCCAGCTTTTCGCCATTTATCCTACTGTTTTGAAACCACACGGCCATTTAGAAACCAGTTTACTGATTCTTTGCGATCGCGACTGAGAGCAGTGAGAGAAGGAGTATATAACTTAAGATATAACATAGAACAATATTGATTGTCCCGCAAATAGCTACGAAGCTAATCTAGGCGGACAAGGCAAAAGCAATAACAAATCTTACAAAAAGAAAACTAACAAAATTAAAAAACAAAAAAAACAGTCTAACACATTTCGCTATAGTTACACATAAATTTTAAGTACGATAATTTATGCTATTAGATAGATTTGCACCGTGATCTTGCTTCAATCAGTAGACGACGTAAAGGGGCTATGTGGCAAGGTGAGTCTGCGTAATGAGTTCCTGTTATGTGACGTTACCTGACGTCACACATGTCAAATTTCTATTGTTTCCTCCCGGATCGCGGCAAGTTTTACCGCGCTTGCACTCGTGTCGAACCACGCGAGGTAAACAAACACACGATCGATTTCGCTTTTAAATTCCTCCCCAACTTCCACCACTACTGGAAGACAACGAATTTTTCGAAGGTACGACTAACAAATCGCAGAAATAATTTACCAAAAATCTAGCTAAGTAAATACTCTAACTAATTTGTAAACTTGAGATCTATCCTTCCACGCAATACGATGGGATGGAACGGATTGCAGCGAATTCGACAGTAATGGCCGCCAACTTGATAAAAAGCCACCGGACGTTTTTCAAGTTGTTAGTACCCAGTACTCACCCGCCATCCTCGCGACATAGCCCCTTAAAAATGCTGAGTGATTATTATACATTTAGGTTATGAACTTCAGGGTAAGCAAGCAGTCGAAAGCAGCAAAGGTGCAAACTTGTTTCTATGGTTAGAATAAAGCATCGCATAACTGAAATAGAATTGCGCGAGTTGTATCCGAAATTAAAAGGGTACACAGTACGCACGACGTATAATGATTCGCTATGTACAATATCCCTCTCAATTTCAAGTCCCAAAGCATGTAAATGATAAATAAATGCCGTAGTCACTGAACAAGGTATCTTCAATTAGAGTGATTTTCTTTAACCCGTGAAATAGTTACTAAGCTAGTAGACACTATTAGACACTAGTTCCATTGTTTTCTTTTGTTTAGTTTTTACTAATTTTGATTAATTGCACGATACTATTCCACGGTCTAAGTAGAATCACTCTGTTTATAAAAATCATATGACACAACAACAACAACAAGCTTTATTTGCATGACTATAAATCGATTACAGTATTGCAAAACCGTAAGATTATATAGAAAGTTAACAAATAAAACTAACAAACAAACAAAAATAATCATAATAAACAGATTACAATGCATTAAATCTTACTAGACTGGACTGATAACAATTTTGTTTCGCTGATCAAAACAGGAAGAAATGAACTTTAACAGTGAAAGTTATAGTCAACATTTTTCTTTGCGCGCCGTCGAAAGATCATGACCTTGGTTTTCTTGGGATTTATCTTTTAAGGGAACCTCCATTGTCAAAACAAATTGCCGTTAAATTGTTGGAAATAAAGTCGAAATTTAAATTTTTTAAAAGAACAGGTGCAAACATAATTTTCGTGTATAAATAAAATGGATATAAATATCGCCTATGTTCGCTTTTAAATTTCCCGCGCACTGCCATTTTGAATATTTATGACGTGTTACGGTTGACGCTATTATTAAGAATCGAAGTTCTTTTGTATGCAACAAATTAGACAACCGTAACACGTCATAAATATTCAAAATGGCGGCGCGCGAGAAATTTAAAAGCGAAAATAGGTGATAATCGTATCCATTTTTTTGTAAACTAAAATTATATTTGCACCTGTTTTTTTTTAATTAATTTAGACTTTATTTCCAACAATTTAACGTCAATTTGTTATAACAGTGGAGGTTCCTTTAACATCCACGAACTACAGTATGAAGACAGCGTACTGAGACAATTTTGCAATCCTATTTTTGATCGTGATAATATAACTAAATCATCTGCATATACGAGATAGTTTAATTTAGTTCCATTTGGTGGAACAAAAGGATGAGATAAAGTATTTTCAAATTGGAGTGGTAAGTCGTTGAAATACAGATTAAATAGCAATGGACTCAAAATGCCACCTTGGCGTATACCTCTTGCAATTGAGACGGCTATGGCTATGTCCAATTTTTATGTAACAAGTAGACTTGAGTTATGACATTTCTAGCGTTTCGCTCGTGGCACGCTTTCCTGAGAAGTCGAGGGGCCCGGCAGCCGAAGGCTGATAACGAGCGTGCTATATGAGTGGGGTCTAAGTGAGATGAGAGGCGTGTAACATGAGAGAGATGAGAGGCGTGTGATATGAGAGAGATGAGAGGCGTGTGATATGAGAGAGATGAGAGGCGTGTAATATGAGTGAGATGGGAGGCGTGTAATACGAGAGAGATGAGAGGCGTGTGATATGAGAGAGATGAGAGGCGTGTGATATGAGAGAGATGAGAGGCGTGTGATATGAGTGAGATGAGAGGCGTGTGATATGAGAGAGATGAGAGGCGTGTGATATGAGTGAGATGAGAGGCGTGTGATATGAGAGAGATGAGAGGCGTGTGATATGAGAGAGATGAGAGGCGTGTGATATGAGAGAGATGAGAGGCGTGTGATATGAGAGAGATGAGAGGCGTGTGATATGAGTGAGATGAGAGGCGTGTGATATGAGAGAGATGAGAGGCGTGTGATATGAGAGAGATGAGAGGCGTGTGATATGAGTGAGATGAGAGGCGTGTGATATGAGAGAGATGAGAGGCGTGTGATATGAGTGAGATGAGAGGCGTGTGATATGAGTGAGACGGGAGGCGTGTAATACGAGAGAGATGAGAGGCGTGTGATATGAGAGAGATGAGAGGCGTGTGATATGAGAGAGATGAGAGGCGTGTGATATGAAGTCTATATGAGAGAGATGAGAGGCGTGTGATATGAGAGAGATGAGAGCGCGAGAAAAGCCTCTGGCGCCCAGGGTACGGACAAAGGTTCTCTGGATCCTAACTGAGTCAGGATTTTTTTCGCTTCCGCCAATTTTTGCTCCGAAAACTAAAAGGGCGTCTGATCGCAGGTTACTCATATACCAGCTGTGACAAACAACGCGTCAGGGACGGTTTAAGGTTGTTTAACGTTACTCGGCCAAGAAATGACACCGCAAATGACACCCGAAGCACGGGTCGCAGCAAAAGTCTGCACAAATCAAACCTCGAATTTCGTGGTTGACTGGGAATTCAAAATGTTAAAAATCTTAGCATCAACGTGTTTACAATTTCACAAACCGAGGGTTTTATACGGACAGTTTTCGTCTACCTGTTAATAAACAGCGACAGACTACATAAAATACACTAAAATGGCAGAAAATCATGTCTGTAAGAAATTTAATTCAGAATTGTGAAAAACGCTCGCGGTTAGTTCTTTAGTCTAAAGAACTACAACAAAATCAAAACAATCTGTTTTACACAAATTAATACACGGAACACATATAAACGTTAAAGAAATTGTTAAATGCACTCGATGTGGCTTAATTTCCAGTCAGTCCCTTTCGCTTCATGCTTTTATTTCCAAAAGCAAGTTTGCGGTATGTTTGAACTACTTTGATTGTTTTTGCTGTTGTTTTTGACATTCTGACCATCGGCTAAAGAACCCGCCTCTTTAGGCGAAGCAATTCAAGTTCGAACTCAATCCCTATATAGCACATTAAGCTATCCTAACGGTCAGTTTTTGAGCTGCACAGAGTCTTTGTTCATAGATTATTTCGCCAATGAGTTCGATAAAACTTGCACATAACATCCTGCGTACCGAACAGATACAAACTTGCTCATTCTACCTCCTACAGCCGTAATTGATCGTTCATTTTCATCTAGCCGGGTAAGCAGTTTGTTTTTCTAGCTTTGAAAGCATCACCAGAGATAAGATGTTGCTGAAAGAATGACAAATGAAACATCTTGGCGAAATTTAGAAGGCCGACGATCTTTGATAACAGAGTTATGGGAAAAAAGGATATTAAGAAAATTAGAGAACTTTGTATGCATCCGCCATTCTTCAGTTCAAAGATTCAAAAACCCACTAAGGATTCATTATCTCAATTACCTGTCGTACCTTCCTTGTTGTTGGTGGGGCCTAACATAAGGGACAAAAAGCCCCCCTAATTTGCTGAGAAAAAATAGAACAAAAGTAGAACAAGGAGCAAAGGACCGCGAACGAAAATGCTGCTGGAGTACGTAAGATCTATAGAAGATCTAACAAGCCAAAAAAGTAATACAAACAGTAACAAGGCTAGGTAGAGACCACATTGAAAGCCAAAATGTAACCATGGACAGGTGTTTCGACCTGGTTGGGTCTCGACAGCACGGTGTAGCAGCAAAAAGATAGAAAAATCAGCGCGAAAGCCCGGGGGGGGGGGGGGTACTACCTATAATGGGCGAAACATTTAAAATGCAAGGCTACAACGGAAATTAATGGCAGGTTTAATGGCCAATATTTCGACTAGTAGAACTAGTCTAAGACTACAACCAAAGACAAAAGTGTTGAGAAGGTTTCTTGTTTTCCTCACCCCTCCCCCTCCTCCCCCCTCCTTCAAAGTTACTGTTAACGCAAATACTTAACTTACACTGTCTTTTGTATGGACGTCTTCAACATTGGATTTGGGTGAGATGGGGGCTATAAAAAGCGTTGCGCGAGCCTTTAATTGAGCACAAACCCAAAGGTGGTGTCATTTTTTAGCGTTTTACAAGCCTTCCCAACTAATTTTGTCTTGGGTTGTAGTTCTACTAGTCGAAATATTGGCCATTAAACCTGCCATTAATTTCCGTTGTGCTAGCCTTGCATTTTAAACGTTTATCTACACTTTGGGTGACGTCTAGTACTCGCATCCCTTTTTAAAGGAGATCCGGAAAGTAAGTTACCACTATTTATCGTAGTGTTGAGTGGTCCTCTGCATTTAAACGTTTTATAATGGGCTATACGGGGATGCTCCGCCTGAAAGGAGTACCTTTTTGAGACTGGAGGTATATGGAAGGGTCGGGATTTCACGAATTGGAGTATATGAAAGGGTAGGGATTTCACAAAGAATAGGACAGGGTAGCGAAAACACGAGTTGAAACATAAAAAATGGTAGGGAAAACTGCTATTTAAGTATTATAAAAGCGCCTTTCAAAATATATCAAAAAGACGCACGTGAAGGCTTTATGAAAGGGGTACCATTTTCAATGAATGTTTTATGAAAGGTATAGGAAAGGGGCACCTTTTCTGTCAAAAACGGTATATGAAAGGGTAAGGGTTTGGACCTCGGGGCGGAGCATCACCGTGCAAAACTTTATTAACTACCCCCCCCCCCCCCCCCCCCCGGCGCGAAAGCCAATAGTCTATATATAGATCTTCTATAGATCCTACATACTTGCATTTTCGTTCGCGGTTCTTTGCTCCTTGTTCTTCTATTGTATTATTTGGGACCGTAGATCTTCTCAGATCCGATAAACTGCTTATTTTCTAACATGGTTTTGGCCATGTTATCGCCGAAGGATGGTTTGCGTCTATCCTCACTTCTTTTATCGCGACAACGACATGACATTTCAAATTCTTTGCCACTTAGTATCAGCCTTGCTTACTGTTTGTAAACAACACAACAATGGACCCTAGCCCTGAAAACAATAGAGCTGCGTATACCCAGGTCCAATGACCTCCAATGAAATTAGAGATTGTTTGGAGCCACGTGGTATCTGACACCTTGCGTGAACTTTAACCAGTTTCTTTCAGCCAATACAAATAAACACGAGCAAGTCTCGTGACCGATTGTTCTGGAAAGATCATGTTTTATTAACGATTTCTACTAAACTGATCGATGCAGGACAGGACCTTCGCCTCGTACCTCAAGAAATGGCATATATAGCAAGGTTCAAGTTGACCGCTGCCACGTTTCCTTATACATGTAGTGTCAAAAGATGTTCAACTATTATTTCTTCTTATGCAGCCAAAGTGGCGATGTCCACAATTTCTTCAAGTCAGGATGCAAACGCAGAAACTGTAAATAAATCCATCAAAACACTCGCCGATCTTCCAGGACCGTTAAGCCTTCCAATAATAAAATCGACGTTGGATCTGTTTCTTGGAGCTGGTGGGGAACCATTAGGAAAACGAATATGGTCGTTACAAGCCCAGAGCATTGGAAAGTACGGTAAAATCTATCTAGTTGAGACGCCTGGCTTGAAATCCGTTCAACTTGCCGATCCTTTAGGCCCCGTCCACACGTATCCGGATATTTTTGAAAACGGAGATTTTTTTCTCCGTATTCGAAAACATCCGCGTCCACACGGACCGTATTACAATCGTATTTGCCCGTCCACACGTATACGCGAAAATTTTTCGAATACGCTAGACTTCACATGATGAGCATGCGCAGGCTACTGGCACATGCGCGCTGTGAGAAGCATAAGCCCGCGAAAATCAAAGAGTTTGCCGCCATCTTTGTTTTGACGTCATCGTATTCGAAAACCTTCGTTTTCGACCGTCTACACGAATACAATAAATCTCCGTTTTTAAAAATCTACAGTCTGGAGAGCGTATTCAAAAACCTCCGTATTTGTTGCCGAAAACGCCGTTTACGTGTGGACGGGAGGTGCAAACGAAGAAAAAAATCTCCGTTTTCGAAAATATCCGGATACGTGTGGACGGGGCCTTAGACATCGCGACAGTGCTGCGAAACGAGTCAAAATATCCGAAACGAACAAATTCTCCTGTTTTGAATTATTATTGAGAAAAACGCAGGAAAAAACCTGGCGTATTTTTCTCTGATGGCACAGAATGGCACAACTACCGAAATGTAATCAGCAAGCGTATGCTTCGACCCAAAGAAGTCGCTGGCTACGCCGCATCGTTTAATGAAATTGTGACCGCTTTCTGTGAAAGATTAAAAAGCATCCGAGAATCCCCTGGTTCGGAGAAAGAAAATGAAGTTCAAGGGCTCGACAACGAGCTGTTCAAATGGTCGTTTGAGTCTGTTGCAGAGATGTTGTTTGACAAAAGATTTGGGTGTCTGGAGCCACAAGTAAACAAAGAGGCCCAAACATTTATTAAGGCTGTCGGCGAATTCCTCGAGGAGATCTTGGCCGCCAGCCTTTATCGAATTTGGTTTCTCAAGATCTACGAACCAAAACAGGTCAAGAAGATGTTTGACAGCTTTGATAAGATGTATAATTATGCTGAGATGTTTGTTGGCGAAAGAGTCAAGGAAATAGAAGAACGGGAGAAGTTGAAACCAACTGGAACCGATAGTACAGAGAATATGGGATTCTTTGAATTTCTTCTGTCGAGTGGAAAACTCACGAAAGATGACTTGCTTGCGAGCGTCATTGATGTTCTGTTTGCTGGAGTTGACACCACTTCCAACGCGATGCAGTGGGTACTGTACCTTATGGCGAAGAACCCAGACAAACAAGAAATTCTACGACAAGAAGTCTTGTCTGTACTCGGAGAACAAAATCACGCATCACCGATCACAATTGCTCAGATGCCTTACCTTAAAGCTTGCGTGAGAGAAACCCTTCGTTTATATCCGCCGCTTTCGATCTACGGTCGAATTTCGAGTGAAGACCTGATCTTGAGTGGATATCACATTCCAGCGGGCACTGAGCTAACCTTTCTTGTTTATCACATGAGTCGAGATGAAAGTGTATTTGAACAGCCCGAAACATTTAAGCCAGAGAGATGGCTTCGCGATAAAGAACAAAGCAACAAGTTCATTGCTGCCAAAGAGGTATTTTCTTCCATCCCATTTGGATTTGGTACCCCGGATGTGCCTTGGCCGCCGTATCGCAGAGCTCGAGCTTCATTTGCTAGTGGCCAGAATCGTGCAGCAATTTGAGATTCGTTACCCTCCTGATGCAGAAACCGTAGAGCCACTTTTTAGGGGAATCACCATTCCCGAAAGACCGACGAGGGTGAAGTTTGTGGACCGGAATACGTCAGCTAACTGAGCCTGATTCAGCTGTTTGCCGTGAGTATTGTAGTGTCTTTGGAATTAGCAGTATTTTTCAGTATTTTTGGGTAGCAAAAAGGCAGAAACAATGTTATTTTTAGATGACGTCATGATCAAGATTCACATTAATTTATGGAGAATAAATTCTGATGCAAAAGAATATAAAAATGGTGCGCAAAAATACAATGGCAACATAAGTAGGCAGTAACTGCCCCGCCTTCTTACCATGTTTAGAAACGAGCGTCACTCCAAAAATACGAATGCAGCGCTTGAATGGACCCAGATGTAAACAAAAGCGCGTAGAACAAACTCGGATTACCAACTCTAATCGAATGCTACAGTTACTAAAATTAAATACTCGTGGACAGATATAAAGATAGTTAGTCAATAAATACACAAATATACAGTGAAAAACGTTTATTTCAATTCTTTAACTCAAATAATCTCTCAAATATCTCTCCAAGTACAGTTGCAAAACGCCTTTCTGCCATTGGTTTGATGCTCAAGATGCGATCACGAGATTCCTCTCAAACGAAAGCACGTGAAAGAGGTTTTCACTTGATGCAACGACTGCGAACTCTAAAGAAACCCTTTACCCCCACCCCCCTCCCAAAAAAAAAACACCAATCCCTAGTGATAACGAGATTGAAAGTGACAATTCCGTCATTATCAGTTGTGAATTTGTGTTAAAAGATTAAAATTTAAAATAATAGTTTTCACTCTATATCTGTGTATTTATTGGCTAACTATCTTTAATGCCCGTCCACAAGTATTTTATTTCAGTAACTATAACATTCGATTAGAGTTGGTAAAGCGGGTCCATTCAAGCGCTGTATTGGTAGTGAATTTTTGACACTCATTTCTATAGTCATGGTTAGTAGGCGGGGCGGTTAACGCCTACTTATGTTGTAACTGGGGAGCCATTATTATTTTTTTGGCGTTATAATTTATAATCCATGTTCGACGCATGTGCACAGATTAAAATGCTTTATTCGCTTTCTTACCAATTTTATTGGTTAAAAAGCCACTCACATGTTCTTCAATAGTCACATGCTATAATTTGTCCAAACAAAGCGAAGGATGAACAAAATTCACAGAAAATTTCAACGGATTACACTGACAAAGTCAACACTGAATCAAACCTTTGACCCGAAGGATTTATTCTACGCTCTGGTGGTTTTCATGGTGCACATGGGTGTGTATAATCTGTTCAATCAACTGACTGACCGCGACATTTTCACGGGCAAATTTCCCGCCAGTTATCTACTCGCTTCCGATTAATCTAAACAATGAATTTAAATGGCTTACGTTACAGCTTGCACATGCGCGGAACCGTGAAACCCTCCCTTAAATGTGAACCTTGATCATGACGTCATCTAAAAATAATATTGCTGCTGCCCTTTTGCTGCTCCAAAATGCTGCTAATTCCAATGGCACAACACTACTGCCGTGACTAAACGTTTTCTTCCAGCGTTTGATATTGACTGTATCTGTATCTCTGTATCTGTATCTCTGTATCTGTATCTTACTATGATGAAGACGTTTCCATATGCAGCATAGATATTTCATTTTGGTGAAGCTATAGGTCAGAACAAAACTCTTGTGCGTGTAACCAGGGTCACCACAAAGTTTGACAGTCTGTGGTGCCTAACAGATTCAGACATTGTTTTGTACTTTAAAGTTCTTACATCTCATCAGGCTGGACACATACACATAAGTTACATTGTCAAAATTACAAAGTTTTGATCATCAATGCCAAATTTTTAGTCGAATCAGTAATACTATACACCTCTCATAAGCAATTACCTCTTCAAGGTTTTTTTTAGCATATTTTGGGTGGTAGCTTACTTGACAACGGATTATAGCGGAGCACTTGCCAGGCCGAAGGCCTGGCTGCGCAGCTCCATACTCATAGAACCTATCGCCGTCATTTTTCATGGTCATGGCTAGCGGAATGTTTCGCGGGTGCGTGTCCGTCCGCCCGCCGTGTTGGAACAACATCCGGGATCTTGAAAGCAGGGCTTTGTTTTTCGCGCGGCCACACAGCCGTGAGCTCGGTAAACACTTTAGTTGTTTTGTTGTGTCTAGCGGAGAATTAAAGTCGTTATTTTCCTGCATTTTTTCGCGGTTTGCTACTCAAGACAGGGATACTAATTAAGGTATACTCAGAAGCCGCTTTAGTGGAAAAAGACGAGCTTTCAGGGATAAGATCTTGCTTCGAGGAACTTCATGTATTACATTTTTATCAATGCGGGAGATGATTTCAGAACCAGAAGCGGAGATTTGAATTTCCAAGCAAGCGAGGAACTTAAAGGTAAAACAGAATACAGTTTTCAATGAGAATTTATGTTTTTTTTTTTTTTTTTTTAATTTTTATTTTCCTTTATTATTTTACACAATTACAATACTGAAGTTCAAAACTATTTTAAAATTACTTACAATATATACTTCTTACACAGCAAAAACTACTTATAATATTAACATACCTACATAAATATATAATTACTACTAATATTACTAATAATATAATACAACTACTGAACTAACACATAACAAAAAAAATAATAAAATAAAATAAAAAATAAATAAATAAATAAATAACATATTAATCAAGCGTTTACAAGAGGTGACACTATCCATTTTGCTTTAAAGAAATCCTTTACTTTCTTTTCACCATACAAACTTATATATCTTTCTGTTTCATATTTTACAGCAATTTTCTTTTTAAATCCATGTATATTTGGCAAAACTTGACCTCTTCTACAATCCCACAAGTACAATTTCCCGATTAAAATTAGATAGTTTAAAAACTTTGCAGAAGGGGAGTTTTGTGTTATCATTCCAACTAAAACATCTTGTAACGAAAGTCGAATGTTCTCATTTAAAAGTTCGTGCCACAATATTTCGAAGTCACGCCAGAAATCTCTTGAATAAGGACAGAGATATAGGAAGTGATATAGCGTTTCTGATTCAGATGAACAAAATGAGCACGAATCACTCGTTTTTAAACCAATTTTGTAAAGTTTAGCATTAGTGTAAAGAATGGAGTTGAGAATTTTGTACTGAAATGCCTTAACATATGCTTCAAGAGCAACACTGTGCGGAATCGTAAAAAATTGTTTAACTTCCTCAAGTGTGAAATGAAATTCATCCTGCAATTTGTTTACAATAGTTGGAAAAAGAGCCTTTCTACTTACAAGTAAAGTATAATAGTCTTTTGATTTCTTCTTTGTCACATCAAATATGTTATCATCTATTTTTAGAGCGAGTTCACCTGTTGTTGATTTAGGAGAACTATTTTTTAAAATGGAAGGAATGGAGTGTCGAAGACCTGCCCAAACTAAAAAATTAGTTTTTGAAATCCTGTTAGAAACTAGGGAAAAGGAATCTTTGTTATTTAATTCAAAGGATAGATCACTGATATGAACTATACCAGCTTCGAAATAACTTTTATAATAAACTGTTTTATTATTAATGAGTATTTGTTTGTTATTCCAAAGAATATGTTGCCAATCTTTTTCTGAAGAGAACGAATCTCTAAATTCTGACCACCACTGCAATAGTTCTAGATAGAATAGCGAAGTATTCAGTGGCAGGGTTCTAACATCATAATTGCAATAAAACAAAAAAAGGCCGCCAAGGGGTTCTAGATGCCATGTCAGATACCGTTTCCAGGTGCCATCATTTGATCCAAATATTCTTTTTAGCCATGCCAATCGGAGCGATATTATCATGCTATCAAAATCAATCATCTTTAATCCTCCATTGGAGTAATCATTTATCGCTGATCTGCGTGTGACTTTATCAGGACCATTCCATAAGAATTGAAATAATAATTGGTTTAACTGATTAACAAATTCTTTTGGGGTAGGTATTAAGGATGACAAAAAAACAAATTTTGGAATTAATAGAGATTTGATAATTGTAATTTTTCCATAAATAGAAAGACCTCTAGAGGACCAGATTTTAATCAGGTTTTTAATGCTGTCTAATCTTTCTATGAAATTCTTTTCGAGAAGCAATTTTTGATCATAAGTGTAATAAATTCCCAAAGCCTTTATCGGCTCGTTGGGCCATTTAATTCCGAAAGGCTGTGCTTTGCAATTCATTGAAGAACCTATCCACATAGCTTCCGTTTTGGAACAATTAATCTTTAAGCCAGAAACAATCTTGAAATTATCTAACAGCTTAAAGAGAGCGGTAGCAGAGCTTGTGTCGGCAAGTATTACCGTCGTATCATCTGCGTATTGAAGGATTTTTGTTTCCTCACTCCCAATAGAGATGCCTTTTATATCTTTGTTTTGTCGAATTGCTATTGCTAATATTTCTATAGTTACTACAAAGAGATAAGGAGAGAGTGGGTCCCCCTGTCGTACCCCACGTTCAAGATTGAAGTATTCAGATGAAAGTCCGTTGTTTATTACACAGCTTTGTATGTTTCTGTAGAACGTTTTCACCCAATGGATGAAATTAGGTCCAAAATTAAAGGATTCCAAACAATAGCGAAGAAATTCCCATTCTACGCTATCAAATGCCTTTTCGAAATCAATAAATATCATTAATCCCGGAATGCTTTTTTTTGCAGTGAAATCCATAATATCGAAAACTGATCTAATTGTTTCGCCGATATATCGGTCCTTCACGTATCCAGTTTGGTTATGGTGTATGATATTTGGAAGAACATTCTTAATTCTATTAGCGATCACTTTGGACTTTGGACTTTATAGCGGAGCGAAGCAAAAAACGGCAAACTGATCCTTACGGCAGAAAAACAGAAGCAGAAGCAGAAGCAAATAAAATAAAATAAAAGTGGAATATAATAGTGCCCAATATTTCGCTTTGCAAAACAAAGCTTCTTCAGGGGCTAGCACTATAAATGATTACAACTGTAAAACCGTTATACAAGTGGTTTTGAAAAAACTAAAGAATAACAAAAACAATGAATTTGATTGGCGAAGGGTTTGACGGGTGATAAACTAAACTGACTAGTGATGAGAAAGTTAATGAAGTTCGTCGCGTCTGTTGATTCCAAGTGGTTCTAACGTCTTTGCTTTGTCTATGAGAAAAGCTTCACGCGCTTTTCGTACAGAGTCTCTGCTATTACGTATTAATTCCAGTGGTATAAGTTGCATATCCTTAGTAGAGTGTCCCGGTAGATTAAAGTGTTGTGATATAGGAGTAGGGCAGCTGAGGTGATGTGGATTCTCTACAGAACGGCGATGTTCACCAAAGCGTTCATTAAGTTTGCGTTTTGTTTCTCCGATGTATTGACACGATATATTACGTTTAAAGCAATTTTTACATTGGATCATATAGATCAGGTTTTTAGAATTACATGTTATGTGATTATAAATACAACGTTCCTCTTTAGTAGTAAAAAAAGTGTATTTCTTTTGGCCTTGTTGAATAAATTGGCAGGTCAAACAGCGTGGGTGGTTGCATCTGTAAGCTCCTGCTGGAGGCACTATCTGATCCGCTCTCTCGCTGGTTGGTTTCCTAAGTTTAGTATGAACCAGGAGGTCACGAAGGCTTGCACTTCTCCTATAAGCAACGACAGGTGGTGAAGGAAAAATTTGTTTGCAGCGGGTGGAGGATTGAAGAATGTTAAGGTGTTTTCGTACAACAGAGGAGGGATTACAAATAGCTGGATTGAAGGTGATTACGAAAGGTGTTCGGTCGGAGGCTTTCTTCTGTTGTTCTGGCTCATTTAGAAGATCACAGCGAGGGATGGAATGGACGCGTCGAATTTCACTTTTTAGGAAAGTGCGGCTGTATCCTCGTTTCACTAAGAAATTAATCAGTTCCGCAGAGCGTTTTTCAAAAAGAAAATCAGTAGAACATATACGCCTTAATCTTAGGGCAAGGCTGAAAGGAATCGAGCGTTTGGTGTGACTTGGATGACATGACGATTTTAAAAGATATTGATGTTTGTCTGTGGGCTTGGTGTAAAGGTCCGTTTGGATTTGGTTGTCTTTAAGCTGAACTTGAACGTCAAGGAACGGAAGGAACTGTATAAGCGAATTGGAATATTCGTGAGTGAACTTGATTGTAGGGTGGAGAGAGTTTAGGTAATTTAGAAACGTTATTAGGTTTTCTTCTCCTTTAGTCCATACCATGAAAATGTCATCAATGTATCGCCACCAAATGTAGGGTCTGAAAACAGTGTTTTCCAAAGCGTGTTGCTCAAATTTAGCCATGAAAAGATTCGCGTAGGAGGGTGCCATACGTGTGCCCATGGCTGTCCCGTGGATCTGTAAGTAGTGATCATCATTGAAAGTGAAATTGTTCATGCCAAGAATCATTTGGATAAGGTCACAAAGTCTTTCTGTAGGAACTTTTTTATGTAGGCGGGTGTTGAGAAAATAGCGGCAAGCATCGATTCCGTCTTTGTGAGGTATATTAGTGTATAGCGAAGAAACATCAAGGGTTACGAGGATAGCGTTATCTGGGAGTTTTCCAAGTTGTTGAAGTTTAAGGAGAAAGTGGGTGGTATCTTTGATGTATGAAGGAAGTAACTGTACCAGAGGTTTTAGATGATAATCAACGAATTCAGATATGCGTTCGGTAGGGTGACCATTACTGGATATGATGGGGCGACCAGGATTTCCTTTTTTATGGATTTTAGGGAGTATGTAGAATCGGCCAGGTTGTGGGTTTGGATTAGAGGTGAGGTATTTGTGCGTTACATCGTCTATTATCTCTTCATTATGTAAACGAGCTGTGTATTCTTTAATACGCTCCTGTATCTTTTTCGTTAGATCACCAGATTGTTTTTTGTAAAAATTGTTGTCATTGAGTTGTGTTAGACATTCATTAACATAAGAAGTGTAGTCCATGACGACCGTTCCAGAACCCTTGTCAGCCGGCTTGATGACAATATCATGTCGTTTCTGGAGATTTTTTAGGGCTTTACGTTCTCGCTACGAAGCGAGATCTCCAGAAACGACATGATATTGTCATCAAGCCGGCTGACAAGGGTTCTGGAACGGTCGTCATGGACTACACTTCTTATGTTAATGAATGTCTAAGACAACTCAATGACAACAATTTTTACAAAAAACAATCTGGTGATCTAACGAAAAAGATACAGGAGCGTATTAAAGAATACACAGCTCGTTTACATAATGAAGAGATAATAGACGATGTAACGCACAAATACCTCACCTCTAATCCAAACCCACAACCTGGCCGATTCTACATACTCCCTAAAATCCATAAAAAAGGAAATCCTGGTCGCCCCATCATATCCAGTAATGGTCACCCTACCGAACGCATATCTGAATTCGTTGATTATCATCTAAAACCTCTGGTACAGTTACTTCCTTCATACATCAAAGATACCACCCACTTTCTCCTTAAACTTCAACAACTTGGAAAACTCCCAGATAACGCTATCCTCGTAACCCTTGATGTTTCTTCGCTATACACTAATATACCTCACAAAGACGGAATCGATGCTTGCCGCTATTTTCTCAACACCCGCCTACATAAAAAAGTTCCTACAGAAAGACTTTGTGACCTTATCCAAATGATTCTTGGCATGAACAATTTCACTTTCAATGATGATCACTACTTACAGATCCACGGGACAGCCATGGGCACACGTATGGCACCCTCCTACGCGAATCTTTTCATGGCTAAATTTGAGCAACACGCTTTGGAAAACACTGTTTTCAGACCCTACATTTGGTGGCGATACATTGATGACATTTTCATGGTATGGACTAAAGGAGAAGAAAACCTAATAACGTTTCTAAATTACCTAAACTCTCTCCACCCTACAATCAAGTTCACTCACGAATATTCCAATTCGCTTATACAGTTCCTTCCGTTCCTTGACGTTCAAGTTCAGCTTAAAGACAACCAAATCCAAACGGACCTTTACACCAAGCCCACAGACAAACATCAATATCTTTTAAAATCGTCATGTCATCCAAGTCACACCAAACGCTCGATTCCTTTCAGCCTTGCCCTAAGATTAAGGCGTATATGTTCTACTGATTTTCTTTTTGAAAAACGCTCTGCGGAACTGATTAATTTCTTAGTGAAACGAGGATACAGCCGCACTTTCCTAAAAAGTGAAATTCGACGCGTCCATTCCATCCCTCGCTGTGATCTTCTAAATGAGCCAGAACAACAGAAGAAAGCCTCCGACCGAACACCTTTCGTAATCACCTTCAATCCAGCTATTTGTAATCCCTCCTCTGTTGTACGAAAACACCTTAACATTCTTCAATCCTCCACCCGCTGCAAACAAATTTTTCCTTCACCACCTGTCGTTGCTTATAGGAGAAGTGCAAGCCTTCGTGACCTCCTGGTTCATACTAAACTTAGGAAACCAACCAGCGAGAGAGCGGATCAGATAGTGCCTCCAGCAGGAGCTTACAGATGCAACCACCCACGCTGTTTGACCTGCCAATTTATTCAACAAGGCCAAAAGAAATACACTTTTTTTACTACTAAAGAGGAACGTTGTATTTATAATCACATAACATGTAATTCTAAAAACCTGATCTATATGATCCAATGTAAAAATTGCTTTAAACGTAATATATCGTGTCAATACATCGGAGAAACAAAACGCAAACTTAATGAACGCTTTGGTGAACATCGCCGTTCTGTAGAGAATCCACATCACCTCAGCTGCCCTACTCCTATATCACAACACTTTAATCTACCGGGACACTCTACTAAGGATATGCAACTTATACCACTGGAATTAATACGTAATAGCAGAGACTCTGTACGAAAAGCGCGTGAAGCTTTTCTCATAGACAAAGCAAAGACGTTAGAACCACTTGGAATCAACAGACGCGACGAACTTCATTAACTTTCTCATCACTAGTCAGTTTAGTTTATCACCCGTCAAACCCTTCGCCAATCAAATTCATTGTTTTTGTTATTCTTTAGTTTTTTCAAAACCACTTGTATAACGGTTTTACAGTTGTAATCATTTATAGTGCTAGCCCCTGAAGAAGCTTTGTTTTGCAAAGCGAAATATTGGGCACTATTATATTCCACTTTTATTTTATTTTATTTGCTTCTGCTTCTGCTTCTGTTTTTCTGCCGTAAGGATCAGTTTGCCGTTTTTTGCTTCACTTCAAGTATTAATACTGATCTAGGTCTGGAAACCAGATCCGGCCATTCTCATCGGTTTGTTGCAGTGATCGTGCATTCTATGTTTCTTTTTATAGCGGAGCACTTGCCAGGCCGAAGGCCTGGCTGCGCAGCTCCATACTCATAGAACCTACGCCGTGATTTTTCATGGTCATGGCTAGCGAAATGTTTCGCGGGCGCGTGTCCGTCCGTCCGCCCGCCGGCGCCCACCGTGTTGGAACAACATCCGGGATCTTGAAAGCAAGGCTTTGTTTTTCGCGCGGCCACACAGCCGTGAGCTCGGTAAACACTTTAGTTGTTTTCTTGTGCCTAGCGGAGAATTAAAGTCGTTATTTTCCTGCATTTTTTCGCGGTTTGCTACTCAAGACAGGGATACTAATTAAGGTATACTCAGAAGCCGCTTTAGTGGAAAAAGACGAGCTTTCAGGGATAAGATCTTGCTTCGAGGAACTTCATGTATTACATTTTTATCAATGCGGGAGATGATTTCAGAACCAGAAGCGGAGATTTGAATTTCCAAGCAAGCGAGGAACTTAAAGGTAAAACAGAATACAGTTTTCGATGAGAATTTATGTTGATATCAATCTGTGAGTGACTTGTTATTAGTGTTATTGTTAGTTTTGGCGAATTGATTTTAAAACGTGCCTATCTCTTGAATTTCATCGAAGAAAGCTTGAACTCGATGAGCTATATGGTACGCGTTTTGCTTTTAAACGTAAACTAATGGAGATTTGAATAAATTTTTTCGAAAGAAGATTGTGTTGTCCATTTTTATGTGTTTGTTCATTCATTAGATAGATTGAAAAGCGATTTTATGTAAACAAAGACTGTAGTACAGTTCTATCTTCACTCGCATCGCCTTATGCAAATATGTTTGTGTATTTTTGCAAGTTTTGATTTTCAAATCAGTTTCTCGGGCAATTTTTGACAAACATAAACTGTATTTTATTCGGAAACTAGTGGTACTATTTATTCTAGACAGAGAAAAGTTGTTTTTGTGAACTTTTGTACGGTCTATAAAAATGTACTGTGCAGACGGTCGCGTAATACTGTTTTTGAGAATTGCTAAAATTGAAAATAGCCCGTTCGTCAATCTTAATTCTTGTGCTTCCAACCTTTCACCTTAGTTAAGTTTCACCTTAGTTAAGCTTGTTCAAAGTGCGACGCTGTTAGGCTTGGGCTATCTATATATATTAAACGTAGAATCCGCGGAGTCCATACGGGAATGCAAAATTTAATACTAGCGAAGAATCCATTTCAGTTGTCAAGCTGAGATGACTGATATGTGCACGAGACATCCGATACACGTCATAATCGACCGTAAAACATCATGATTGTGCGAAACTGACCAGATGGCGGAATTTCATATTGTACTCACTTTAATTTAGCGACGATTTAAATTTAGCGACACTTAATTTTGGTGCATTTTAATTTAGCGATTTTTAGAAAAATCGCTAAATTCGCTAAATTTAAGTGTCGCCAAAATTTCATGTAATAAGGTACAAGCCAAGTATTATGTATAAGCACATGCAACACAAATATTGTCGTTCGCGTGCATCCTCATTTTAATGAGGATGCCAATCTTTGAAAAGATTGAAGATTATTATTATCATTATTATTATTATTCGTGAAAAGCAAGGCAGAAAAAAAGGCTGAATGTCGAAAGGCAGATAATTTTAAAACTGTGCAGTAAAAGTCAGTGAAATTCAATTGAAATTACTCAATGAAATCATTAAACAAAACTTCAAAAAAGAGAACTCTGTAAGCATACAAAATTTACTAAATTCAAACCAACGGCCAGCAGCATCGTTGATACCCCCCCCCCCCCCCCCCCCCCGCCGCCCCTAAAAAAGGCAGTTTTAAATTGCGCGATATGGCAATGAAATCCAAACTGCAGTTCTTCAAAAGCTTGATACCATCTCAAAAATTAAAATTTCTTGCAAAGGATTCTGCTTAGGCGGCAGTGGCACCGGATTGATATAAAGAATGCCTTATTGCAATTTATTATTGATGAATAAAACCTTATTGACGATGATTGGAATGTAACTTTGCAAGAAAACCGAGAGCGTTATGAATACGCGAGTTCAAAATGACGTTCCCGCCAAAGGTACCATCATGATGTTAATTTTCACTAAAATACAGGAAAATATGCTCACTGATCAATTCACTAACAGTATGGGCTCTTTTTGTAAGCATGCTCAAAATTTTTATTGAGGAAATAGTTATTTTCATTATAAATTTTTAAGAAAATATCAAATTAGTATTTAGACAGCCTTTTTAGTCTTTTTACTACGTAATTTTTTAAAGTATTTTTTATGCCGTTTTGTTTTTACAATTTTAGGAATAACAGGTTCTCTATGGATACCAGCCTTCGAGCTGACTAGGTTACCCTGTATAAATAATGTTGTTTCTCTAACATGTTTTTTTCTTTTTTTTCCTTCAATGGCATCCTGACTTTCACTTTGCGAGGCTAGCGAAGTCGCGGGTCGCCTGCCAAGTGACATTAGAGCCATTTACACGGGAGAAAATAAGACGCGTCTTATCTAAGACGCGAACAGATAGTATAAATAGTACAAAATAAGCGTTCGTGTCTTATTTTAGACGCGACTTAAATATGACGCGTCTTATCTTAGAACAGGGTTTTCAGCTGTTCTTATTTTGTCCGCGTCATAAATAAGACTTGCACTTCCTCGTGTAAATGCTTTCGCGTCCGAAATAATATGTGAACTATAAGTGCGCATGCGTAACAAAATGGCTTCGCAGTGCTCAAAAAAACAGGAAGACACCGACAAAAAAGAGGAATACGTGAACTTCAGTAGAGGAGAAAGAATTCCTTATTCTTTGAAGGAAAATGGCAATTGCAGAACAGCTCGACAATTGACTTCATTAGAAAAGAAGACTTCTCAAACTTGAAAAGGCATCTCTGAAAAAGTATCTTCCTTCTTAAAATGACAGCACGCTTTTGTGTCTCGCTACAGCGCGCCACCTTGGATTGTTGCAGATTGTTTCTAGTATTAACATTGCATGTAAAAGAGGCTGTATCAAAAATAAGACGCATTACAACGGCATTACAACGGTCTCAGGAGGGGAAATGTGCTAATTTATGTAGCGCGTGAGGCCATTACGGCGCAAACATAGCAATGAAAATAGGTAACTGAAAAACACAGTCGTGAGCAAGTTTGGCGATCTCTGTCTTCTTGTTGGTCAAAACACAAAAGGTTTGGCCAAGCCTACTTCATAAATCAACATGGAAATTGTTGACGAGTCCAAGACCCAAAACGTGTTTAACCCATTGACGACGGTGACCTTTTACGTTTTTGAGCGATTTTCTGCATATAAACGAGCCATAGGATTTCGTGACTCCATATTTGGGGTTACCATGGAAAGTGCTGCTGTTCTAAAACACCGAAGGCTCGCGTTTACAAGAAACGTCATTCTGGCGTAGTGGTTTTGCTTCGTTAAGCGATACGAACAGATCAAATATGGTTTGTATGCGATTCTTGGTAAGTTTACAGCCATTTTTCATCTTTAGTAGCTGCCTGATGAGCATCATTAAGCGTGAAGGTAGCTAAGAGTCCACTTTCTCAATGAAGCGAGTTAGGTGTTATATTTCGTCTAAAAATTTGGCTCGTTGTTCGTTGAACTGGAAAAATGGCCGCCACAAAACGAAGCAGCTTTGGGACTCGACTCTGGATGAATTTCTCGACCTACCACGGCATATTTTGAAAGTTGCGACCACTGAAGAACACAACAAGCGTGAAATTTCGGTGGTAGGTCGGAGTGGCTGTGGACTTAGTATAAATATGAAATATGTGGGGGACGGAACGAACCCTGTCAAAAATTCTCGATATTTCCCAGCATGCAGTGCGGTCGTGATGTTGAAAATCGAGGCAAGGCCAGGATGCACAAGAACGAGAGGCTGCAGCTCGGCCTGGCAACGAAAAGGAGCATAAAAAAATCACTACTAAGGTAGGACTAGGACTGAATATTGCTGTGAATGTTGACTTTTGGGTTTGCAACGATGATTTCAATAAAAACAACTGATGGCAAAAACGTGATTTTTGTTGTTTTTCTATGACGTTAAAAACGGACATTTTTGTTCTTCTCCGAATTCAAACGCTGATATTCTGCGAAAATCGCTGACTTTTTTGTGTTTATTGGGTGTCTCATTTTGAAGGACTTTCTAGTCAATGCACACAACTGCAATGTTCGCGCGATTGAGAAAGTTGCAATTTTTTAAAGCAGTGGAGTCTTATCGTTCCATTAAGAACGATTTTGGCCGGGACCGTCCTCAAAGGGTTAAAAGGAGTGTCTATAAATACTGACAAATAAAAGATGTTTACTACAGCCAACGCTCGATAATCCTTCAAATTAACTTTGCTGGTAAAAACAAAAGATGTTTTTCACAGCGAAAAAGTTAAAATATTCCGTCAAACATGGCGTCGGTGTCGTTTGTCGATGAGTTATTATAACAGTGTGTCTTTGTAAATGCCCCTTTCTTGAAAGCAACGCGTAATTGTTTTAAAAATCAATTAGTTTTCGACTTAAATAAAACAAGAAGCTGTACACAGCTTGAACTCGTGGCGCTTTCAACTCACTGCAGCATTGATTCCCGAGCTAATCAAAGGCTCCTAAGAGCCAACCCGTGAAGAAGAAATGCTAACGCGTAAGATGTTTTTCACAGCGAAAAAGATGTTTTTCACAGCGAAAAAGTTAAAATATTCCGTCAAACATGGCGTCGGTGTCGCTTGTCGATGAGTTATTATAACAGTGTGTCTTTGTTAATGCCCCTTTCTTGAAAGCAACGCGTAATTGTTTTAAAAATCAATTAGTTTTCGACTTAAATAAAACAAGAAGCTGTACACAGCTTACACTCGTGGCGCTTTCAACTCACTGCAGCATTGATTCCCGAGCTAATCAAAGGCTCCTAAGAGCCAACCCGTGAAGAAGAAATGCTAACGCGTAACGCAATATTGCGGCAAGCTTATGTTTTCACACTGACACGGTTCGATATTTTTTAAAAAGTAAACGTAAGGATTTTTGACGAACGTAAAAAAAAAAGTACATCACTTTCATAATGCCAGTCCGAAGAAAGAAAAGGACGAAAACAAAAAGGTCCAGAGCATGACTTGAACTCGGGCCTGTCACTCCCGGCACTAAGCCACAACCTCAATCCACTACACTACCGAGGAACACATGCTAGCACACCAAATTTTATTATTTCAAGACAGATCCGCATCAAAACGCGTGTCTCGGTTGAAAAATCCTTTTAGATCGGTTTTAATGTTACACTAAAAACTCCAAATGCGAAACATCTTTAACGTTGTTGTTTACATTCGTTTACATCAAATTAATTATTGTTATCGCTGGATTCACGTTGTTCTTGTTACGAAACGCATTCGTAACAAAGCATTACTCACCAAGTTCACAGCTGATGGAAGGAGGGAGTGAGTGAGTGAGTGAATTAGTCACCGTTTATACCGATAACCCGTTCATTACGCTTGCGCGTATTCACGGGTTCAAAAGTAAGACTACACTACATTCAGTAGCCGACACTTCAAAGCTCGATCGCTAAGCAAATTGCAAGTTACATAAAGCACAAAACGTACCGGAACAAAAATCCCACAGGAATAAGCGGCGAACACAATATCAAACGGTCTTATCCATCCATGAACGTCTTGCATTGTCTTGAAAACTTGCAATTGTATACTGTAGTTATTTCTTTTGCTTCTCACGTCAACACACGGAGAGATTTTGCGGTATGTAATTTCATGGCTGAAAACCATATAGTCCTCGACATAAACTAAAATATGCGTGCATACATTTGCATACGCTAATGCCACAAAAAAAAAAAGAAAACTCAGAGCCGGATTTAAAACTCGTGTGCTGCGCCACGAGTAATGAGTGTCTATTTATCCAAACTGCAGTCACATTTGTAAAAGCGCTGGGTGAATGCAAATTCTCCAGTCTCACCATTCCGATCAACTTCGCAAAGTTTAAACCGAAGACCGAAGATATGTCAACCATATGAAAGTTATGCAAAAAAGTGATTAAGGGCGGTGTTATAGTGACCTATAGTTATAAAATAAAGTGCGGGCGACGTTTCCAGCCATCATTATCTTTGCAAACTAAAGTTTAATTTGAAATCTATTTACACACTGAGTGAGCCAATGGCGAATTTGTCTTTATTTTATACATACTGAGATTTTCTGATACAATTTCGCGCGCGAAAACCCCGTTCGGGAATTTTCGCAGCCAATCAGAATGGCGAAACGACTTTCTCACACGTGAGAAAAGCGTTTCGTCCAATTACAAAGCACCTGTCAAAACATATCAATATTTTCAAAGGCGCATTCACAAAAATATTTGCTTGAACTTTTAATTCTTTATTCAAAACTCAAGAGATGACTGAAAGTTCCGATTTATGTCCTTGGACAAACCAATTGAAGAATACATTCAAGAGCAGGAAAACAAAACACTCGAGCGAAAACGCGAAGAGATGTTAATCTACTAACCGTATTCTTAAAAGAGAAGAGCGAAACAACAACAACAACAAGAAATTCAACCAGAAGAACTCAACAAGTACGTATGCCAATTTATTTTAAGTGTTAAATGAAAAGACGGCGAAGACTACGAGCCTTCAAGCCTTCGAGGATTGATTTCGAGTTTCAACCGGCATTTGAAAGAAAGTGAATACCCTGTGAGCATTATTGAAGACAAAGCGTTTGAAAAAGCAAGAAAATGTCTGGAAGCTCGAAGCAAACAACCGAAAAAAGAAGGCAAAGGAAACAAACCAAATGCAGCGAAGCTTTAAGCGACGAGGAGGTGAACATTCTTTATGATTTCCGATCGATTCTGTACAATTTTTAATTATTATTGAATTCTCACTACTTGATTGTTTGAGACTCTGCCGGTCAAAGTAATTTATTCCAGAGTTGTTTATTTTCGAGACAAAAATAAATAAAACATACCTTGGCATAAAATCTCAGTATGTATAAAATAAACAAATTACAGCATGGGCAGTGCTTTGTACGGCATTTACGCACTCGTTGGTTTGTATCAGAAATCTCACTCGTTCGCTGCGCTCACTCGTTCGATTTCTGATACATCACCAACTCGTGCGTAAACGCCGTACGCGCGCACTGCCCATGAAGTAATCTATATGTGAAAACTGCCTTTAATGAACGAATGTTTATTTTCCATAATCTAACATAAATGCGTACCAGTACGTGTTACATTTAAAGGCCCACCTTCGCCCAAAAGACGTTGCGGTCGTGTGTTTGTTTTGAAATGGCCATTGTTCATACGCGTGATCTGATTGGTTGCACGCATTCAAGCCTGGATTTCGTGAAACACAAGATTCAGCACAGAAAGTCATCACGGCGCGCATAGCATTTTGGGTGAAGGTGGGCCTTTAAACTTGCGTTTGGGAGGAAGGCTAGAGAAAACCTAACAGGCTGTTAGAACGTTTTCTCCTTACCAGCAATCTACACAAGAGTTTAGCAGCTCAGTTGCTTTCATTCTACTACCGTTGCACATCCCTTTTAGACAACGTGTTAACAACTTGTTTCCAAGCTGCACGAACTTGCACATCCCTTTTAGAAAACTTATAAGAACTTAAATGCTGCAAAAACTACAGTCATTGTAGTGATTTCCACTTTCTCTCACAGTTGTTCCACTGTAGAGTTTCCGACCCCTCGAATCCCATTTCTTTCATCCTACTACAAATACTTTCCCACACGCGTTTCTTCTTGATGGTCACCTTGTTGAACAATTAGTTCAATTACCGACTATTCCGAATATTTACCGACCAATTACCGACTATTCCGAGCATTCCTATTCCAGAATAGTCCCAAAACAACGCGCCGCCCGTCGATGGTCTAGGGGCAACCATCAAAGACGATAATTTAAGTTGGTCGAAACACGGCCATTATTGTTGATGGTTGAATTCCTTAACTAAAAAATACATAAATCGGTTTGTTGTTTCAATGCAGCACAAAATCCATAGCGGTTTGTGACCGCTTGAAGACCTAAATCTCTAACAATATATAAACCGTCAAAGACACGTCAAACACGTTCCAAACCGTTGGGGGATATTCCAAAGTTGACAAAAATCAGCTGAAAATGACTTTCTACTATAATTCTTTGACGGAATCGTAATATTCGGTTGAAATGCTACAAACACCACTATTTTTCGCCGGACAAAATGCCGTTTCAGCTAGAAAACATCATTATCCCTTTTTTCAGATGGACTTTAAAAAATATTTTCATCCACGATTGGTTTCAATAATTTCCAAAACCGTTTTCATTCCCGCTTGGTTTCAGAAATTTTCGAAACCATTTTCATTCCCTCTTCATTTGTTTCAAAAATCCCGAAACTAATGATTGGTTTCAAAAATTTCCGAAACCATTTTCATTTCAAATTTCTAAAACTCTTTTTAAACCCGAAACCATCTTAATTTCTCGGTCTTATGGTTTCAGAAATTTCTGAAATCCTTTTCAAACCCATGGGTTTCAGAAATTTCCGAGACCAGTTTTGTTCACGTTTGGCTTCAGAAAGTTTGAACCTTCACACAAAATAAGCAAATAAAAATATATTTGAAAGTATTTTAATTATATTATAGAAATGCTTTGAACTTTTATGTTAAAAATAAAATGCAATAAATTTTATTTTATGTAATAACTCGTTAAATTTACTAAAGGTAAAATTTCTTCGAATTCAAAAACTGGCGAAAAGAAAATTGTTATACAGTTAGACAGCTTTATTAATATGTAAACAAAAAAAATCGCTAAAGCAAAAAAAGGTGAAAGCGTCCTAATGTTGTCTAACTATGAAATTCGGAAAAACAGACAATTGCACGCCATTTTACCGAACCGAGAGCCAAATATTTAATTTGGGCAAACTTGAGGTCGAGATGAGAAAAAAATGGCCAAGTTCTTTTTTTTACCCTTTGAGCAAAATTCTGCGTTCTTCTCCATGAATAAATTTAGTGCAAATTACCCTGTATAATAACAAAAACTAATGAAAGCGCAAAAATTCGGGTGTCAGTAAAACGCGGGGTCGGGGTCGGGGTCGGGGTCGGGGTGGGATTAGGTCTAGGATTAGGTATGGGATTAAATATAATCCCTTTACCTAATCCTAACACTATGCCTAATCCCATACTTAATCCTAGACCTAATCCCACCCCGACCCCGACCCCGACCCCGACCCCGACCCCGACCCCGACCCCGACCCCGCGTTTTACTGACACCCCAAAAATTCTGCGCTGTGCTCCATGAGTAAATTTAGTGTAAACCACACTGTATAATTACAAAAACTAGCCAGGACGCAAAAATTCAGTCCAAATTACTTTACACTGTATCGCAAGGCCCCTGGGTATATCACAGAACTCCTTAAACCTTAAGTTGAGGTAAGATATAGTTTAAGATCGGACAATCAGGGAATGTTGCAAGTCCCGAAAACAAGGTGTAAATCCTTTGGAGATCGAGCCTTTGCCAAGGCGGCGCCAACGCTATGGAATGCTTTTCCTATGGAACTTATAAGCCTGAACAGTATTGACTTATTTAAGAAACATCTGAAAACCTATCTTTTTAACCCTTTTCCTCCAAAGTCATATATGTGTGACGATAAATAAAGCTAACCGCTCTTAACTATCTTTTTGTTATTGTTTAAAAGTTTTCTGGTTTCAGAACTAAGTTTTTGTCAATGACGAACTTTAACGTAAAAAAAGTCTTAAAAATGAACTTTTGGGATCATGTGAGTAATTTGCATTTGATGTGACACAGCCACTCTGCTGGTTTGCTATGTAACTAAGTCTATAAACTTCACAATGAGCCATAACATTTGAAAATTGATTAAATGAAGCCGAAGTTACAACCAGTTGTTTAATTGTGCTGTTTTTTTTGGGGAAAATTTATTAGGATTCCGCTGGGAGGAAAAGGGTAAAGAAATCGTTTAAATGTGAATAATTTAAATTTTTACTTGATTATCAATTATGTAATTTAGTTATAGAATATTGTTTTAGAAAAGAATTTTAGAATTTTTTAGAATATTTTTTAGAATTTTTTAGAATATTTTTTAGAATATTTTAACAATGTTTATACTTTTAATAATTATCTCTTATTATATTATGTCAATATTAATATGTAATCTAGTCAACGCTTTAGAATATTTTAATGGTTTTTAGCGCTATATAAATGTATTTTATTTTTATTACGTTTTATTATTATTAGTTATGAAAACTAGCGAGAGTGCAAACATTTTGCGCACTGCTACATGAATAAATTTAGTACAAATAACATTTAGTGCAAATCACACTGTAGTAATAGTTATTTTGGAAACTAATCAGGGTGCAAAAAACACTAAAAAAATCTGCACTTTCTTCCAAGAACGAATAAAGATCAGATTACTCTGTATTAAACTTCAGACCAATGAAGGGAAAAATTATGCACTGTATAATAAAGAAAATGAATGAAGGCACAAACATTCTGCATCCAGCTGCGTAAATACATTGAATGGAAACTACACATCATGAAAGGTGCAGTGGAAACTCTGACATTAAATATTTAGTAATGTTAGAAGCAAAAATTCTGTCTACATTTACTGATGAATATATGAATAGAAATTCTACATCTGACGGGGAATGAATAACTCAATAAATCTACAGCTATTTAAATTTAGGTTGTCGGATGAGAGCTTCAAGCGTACGCAACGAGACCGCGAGGTACTTTAGGATTTTTATGAATACAATAAACTGACCAAAGCAAATTAAAATGCCTCGTCCATACAGCGAAGATCTCCAATGGCGAGCCATTTGGATGAAGGAGATATTAGGCTTTAAAGTAGATGAAGTTGCGTCTGGTTTGTGTATGTCACCAAGAACTGTCGAGCGTTATGTGGCAAAATTCCAAACGTTTGGAGAAGTTAATACCGGAACCATTGGAAGACCTTTTAACAGTGTGTCTATGCATCCGCACGTGGAATTTTTGATTATAGAAGCAGTGCTTAAACACCCTGAGAAAACACTGTCAGAAATAGTACATGATGTGTATGCTCTAACGGGATCAGAATTTGTTGTATCCATCATTTTCTATTATTTAAGACGAAACCATTTCAGTCGCAAAAAGGTTTGTAATTAAAGTACACCTAAACCCAATTTTTTTTCTCTTTTAATCAACTCGATGGACGTTGAAAAGTCGAATAGTGAAATATTTCTCGTCTTTTAACGTCGCGTTAGTGAGTTATAGAGATATGAATTTACAAAATGCTAATTATAGATTACGTCAAATCAAGACTTTACCATTGTTTTTACTTCAATTTACAATACGCAGTTCACAGCTTAAGGATAATCAATTTAAGAAATACTAAATAAAAATTGTTAATAGTCAATTGATTTGTAAAAAATATTACTTGGAGGTGAAAACAAGTAGTTGTATAATAAACGAGTCTTGATTTGACGTCATCTTATTAACATTTTGTAAATTCAAACCTCTATAATTCACTAACGCAATGTTAAAAACAAGAAATATTTAACCATTCAACTTTTCAACGTACATAGAGTTGATTAAGCGAAAAAACAATTTTGGGGTTAGGTGCACTTTAACTTGTGCTTTCTCTGTAACTTTTCAGTCACAACTTGTAACAATGTCACTACAAGTCCTACAACTTAGCTTCCTTTTTTACTCATTAGCTTAACAAAGTTGCCCTTTAGCGATCTGAAGAAGCAAGAGTAATTTTCTGCTCAGATGTTTGTACTCTGGAACATGAAATGTTTGTATCTTTAGAGGAAAGCGGATTTGTAAGTGCTTCTCAGCGACTTGTTACTCGTGGCGTAGCACACGAGTTGTAAATACGGCTCTGAGTTTTCGTTTTTTTTTTTTCTCGTGTCACATTAGCGCATGCAAATTTATGCACGCATATTTTAGTTTATGTCGACGACTATATGGCTTTCAGCCATGAAATACATACCGCAAAATCTCTCCGTATGTTGACTTGAGAAGCAAAAGAAAGAACTACAGCGTACAATTGCAAGTTTTTAAGACAGTGCAAGGCGTTCATGGATGGATAGAACCGTTTGATATTGTGTTCGCTGCTTATTCCTGTGGGATTTTTGTTCCGGTACGTTTTGTGCTTTATATAACTTGCAATTTGCTTAGCGATCGAGCTTTGAAGTGTCGGCTACTGAATGTAGTGAATGTAGTGTAGTCTTACTTTTATTTGCGTTCGTCATTAATCCTTACGTTTGATTAAAAAAAAAAAATATCGAACCATGTCTGTGAAAACATAAGCTTACCGCAATATTGTGTTACGCGTTAGCATTTCTTCTTCACGGGTTGGTCTTAGGAGCCTTTGATTAGACATAATTTGAAGCTTATGTTTCTCTGTAAAAGCACTCAAAACACTCGGGAATCATTGCTGCAATGAGTTACAGTCAAGAGCGTCGAACCGTGGCCACCCGGCTAAAGTTTTTGACATCTTTTTGACAGGTTTTTGATTAGTTTGATGGGTTTTATGGCTTCCGGTTGCTGTAAACTACCAATCAGAGGTCTTAAAAATCGAAGTCGGGATATCAAAGCGTTCAGTTCAGTTGCAAAAATATGGCGTTGCAGGTAAAAGTTGATTATGGTGGGGAAAGATTTGCGACATTTATACTGAGAAGTGTTACATACGAAACCCTGCTTCAGACCATACAGAGGAATTGTTCACCTCTTGCTCACCTTGATCAAGATTCTATCAGACTTCGCTATAAAGACGAAAATGGAGACTTTGTAAACATCAGTCCAGATGATCATTTTGCTTTTTCTGAAATGTTGCGAACGGCAAAGCAAGTAGGCGATCGAGACTACAAAAAAATCTACATCAAGGGCCCATGAAGTGAATTCCCCAGTTCCACAAAAAATGAGAAGGCTTGACTCTGGTGGATTGTCAACTTCTGCTGCTTTCAGTGGCGGCGAGTTAGAACCAAAACAACTTACCTACAGAGCTTTGGCGCCAGTTGCCACTTCAACAGCACAAACTACAATTCCGTGTTCTACAGTAGCCAGGGAAAAGAGTCCATTGGATCTGAAGGAAGAGGAACTAAAGGAAAATCTCACTGTCTTGCAAGTGCAGCTATCAACTGCAAGAGAAGAATTGAACAATCTGAAACAACAAGATAAACAGTTTTTGTCGCTGTCCAGTATTCGAGCACGAATGTGTACAGTTTGCCACGTCGCTGGGCACACAAAAACCACCTGCAAGAATGAGCCTTGTACTAACATCAGCTGTTGCAAAGTACGAGAGAAACATCCAGAACACAGAGCAAATATACAAGAGCTACAGTGTGCGATAAAGAATCTCGAACAAGAAAGTTTAGACGAGGAAGCTAATATCAAAGGTCTCAGGAATGCGCGCGAACGGGCCAAATCATCATTTTTCGCCATAATGCGGCCGAGATTACGAGCCCAAAATCTCATCAAATATGCAAGTGGGAAACGCCTTCAGTTGGATCGTGATTTACTTGCTCTTCAAAGGGCACTGAACAATAGAGTTCCCGAATGGGGTGTTGAAGAGGATTGGCGACTGCCGCAAATTTTGGAACAGTTCCAAAATTCTCAGCTGAAAGCACTGATGCCTCACAAAGATATAAACTAGAGCGCAAATACTTGTGCGAGTTCTCCAAGACAGCGGTGACATTACAGTTTATTAGTGGCGATATTTTCAGCTTTATCAGACTGCTTTTGTTGAGTTATGAGTTTTGTTTTTACGAAGAAAAATACATGATCCCACTTTATACTAACTCGATGCGCTCTACTGCACAGCAGTGACTGTAACTGTGAGTTGATGAATCTCGATGTTCTGTTGATACTGTTAGTGTTGAGTTTTACCTGTAAGCGTATTTTTACAGCATTTAATGAAAATAAACTTGGTTTGTATCTTACTGTAAGTAGATTATCCCATTATTATTTACAACGTTCTGTTCGTTTTACTTTATCCAGGCGACGTGCTCACGTGCGTTCTCGCATAATTGCATTTGGAAAGAGCAAACACGGGTGTTATTGATGTTCTGTTTCTTGGTCTGAAAAGTTATGAATTTATAGTTCACCAGTTGTTCAGAGGTAAAACTGATTATGGTAGAATTATTCAATGAAATAAATTAAGGTTTTTGTATTCTGGTTCTGATTTCATACACTTCATAAAGAAACCAACACAATTTCAGACAGTCCGGCGTGTGGAAGCATTCTGATTACATTCAAAGTAAAATTTGTCTTTATACTTATGGGCGATAGGCACACGGAAGCAAGAAACAAACGTATGGAACCCAGCTCGAGTTCTTTACAGCCACGTTCTTTTTCAACCTTGTCTTTTGAAGTGCTGATTGCAATGAGCCAATCACAAACGCTGAAGACCGGTGTTTGTTTCATGTTTATGCGAATAAACGTGTGGCTGGGTCCAAACATGCATGCAAAGATTAGGGATGGACCATTAGAAAAGTGATGGGGGGGGGGGGGGGGGTGGGGCAAAAGCAAAAAAAAAAAAATTTTCCAGTAAATTATTAAGGAAAAAAAATATTTCCTCGCATTATCGCAAAAAAAAAATCTGCCCAAGGACAATGAGTCAAGTAAAACTATTAAAAAAATATATATTCCAGCCATGAGTGAAAAAAAAAAGATTTCCACCTTAGGTGGACAAAAAAAAATTTCTTGCCTCTCCCAAAGTTCCCACCCCCCACCCCCCATCACTTTTCTAATGGTCCATTCCTTACCGAAATATGCACATGATACACTAAAAAACATGGCTTAATTGCACTCTAATTCTGGACTAACATCTCACGAAACAGGAGGTCGAATATAACAAATTGCTTGCCTATTACGTGCCGACATGGCTATCAAGTGTGCTATTAGAAAACATATCCAACATGTTGAAAAAATGACCAGGATTGTCGTGGGGTAATTTCAAGTATACCATCAGCAATAGCAATTTTCGTTTCATGCTCAGCTAGCAGTTGGTGTCGTTGCAAAAAGCCCTTGATTTAGTGGAAACACAGTTCACATGTGTTGAAATCTGGGGAATACGGAGGCTGATAAATAAGTCCAACCCCGCAATCCCCAAGCATGCCCCGCAAGACAGGTTCCACAAATAGAGCGTGGTGGAAACCACAATTGTCCATAATAACACAATCCCCACGTTCAAGTACGGCGCTTCCATCTTCTCGCTCTAACTGCAAAGCTTCATCAAAAAAGTTCAAAAGCTCCATACCATTGGACGGCCCGTCTAAAATGTTAAAAAAGTCAACCCCGGTTATCGAGTGCATTAAGTTCACTGTGTAATTCGCATTTGACGCGTAGCGCTGCACTTCGAATGCGGGTACGCCATAAATTCTATTTCCCGAAGTTTTGTTCACCCCAGTTTCATCGAAAAAGTGCAGTTGAGTTGAGTGAAAGGTTGAAATTTCATTCAGATAATCATCTGTTCAGTCGGTTACTTCAGTCGTGGTAGATTCACGCGGAATAACTGAAATTTTTTTTCTCGTCATGGCGTGCTCATTTCGCGACAGTTTGTTTATTTGTGAACTGCTTGGGAGATCAACTGGATGAAGGACTCCATCAAGAAGCAGTCTTTGCCTGATCTCACTGGCATAAATGCTAGGCTTTATGAGTCGCTGAGCTTCTATATATTCAGAAGCGCAAAGATCAACTTTCTCCGGGGCACGACAGACTTTTGGGGCTCTAAGCGACGTATTAGCTTCATTGTACCGCTTGATAATATTATTCACATACGAGCGGCTCACACGAACTTCTCTAGCGATTCCTCGCTCGCTGTTGCCGTCATGGTAAAGATCCAATACGCGCTCCCGGTGACAAAGTGATAAAGCCCGCCCGTTATCGTAAAAACCGCCGTTTTGGTTCAGACGAAGCTGGACATTCGCTGTTGAATACAAAAGAAAACAAGTAGCTGAAATAAACAGTCACAACGCTTGAGAAAACTTCAAACTGGAACTTACTCATGTTTTGATCGGCAGCCATGATGTCTGTCTGTGCTTACAGTCTGTAAAGTTCACCGTCGCTTATAATCTAAATTTGCCGCCAAAAACTCCTTGCTTTGAAAATCTGATTGGCCCGCTTAAACCGGAAGCCATCAAACTAATAAAAAACCTGTCAAAAAGATGTCACAAACTTAGTTTGGTGGCCACGGTTCGACGCTCTAGACTGTAAAGGCGCCACGAGTTCAAGCTGTGTACAGCTTCTTGTTGGTAAATTAATCCCATGTGTAATCTTCCAAGTCTAAAACTTACACTGTATTATGTTGATGTTGACAGGACAAAAGAATTTCTCGATCTTTAATACGGATGCAGTCTTGTTGGCAAAAGAGCAGAGCTTAAAAGGTTCATGCGGAACTGGGGTCCCCGTATAACTGCTATTCCTCTTATTTGCACTGAGTGCATAATTGACATTGGTGTATACGAGGGAAACATGAACGGCGCGACTTTTCACGACTTTGTCACTGAAAAGCTTTGTCCTAATTTGCTTCCATTTGATGGAAGGAATCCGCGATCGGTGGTCATCTTGCGCAGTCACTCCAACGAAGTGTCTGTAAACGGCCCAATCCCTGACGGTAAATGTCGATGCGCAAAAAAATAGTTAGTCGCGTGACGACGAAGGTGCACGCCGTCATGAGTGAATCGAAGCAAAGTCACGCCAGTAATTTAATGGCTGCCATATTTCAAACTTTTAACGCTAAAGCCTGGTTTCCATATAATTGCAACGATCGCAGCGATCGCAGAAAAAAGTGTTGTGCGACCCTTGCGATCATATGGAAACCAAAACGTTGCGATCGTTGCGATTGCGATCGTAGAGAGAAAAATTTATATCTCTGCGATCGTTACGATCGTTGCGATCGAGAAGTTTTTATATGGAAACCACTCTTGCGATCCAAAATGTCCCAGAAAGCATTGCACATCAAAGCCTTGTATCCCATAATGCACTTAAAGTTTATCTCACTTTCGGCAAAATGGCGTCCACAGCACAAGTACCGGTAAACAACGCCATTTTCATGGATGAAGTACATAAATTTGACTGTATATACGACAAATTCAACAAAGATTTCAAAAACAAACTGATAAAGGAGAACTGCTGGACAAAGATTGCCGAAAAGTTCAAAATGACCACAAGTGAGGCTCAAAATAAGTTCAAAAACATTAGGACAGCTTATGGACGATTATTGAGGAGGAGGAAGAATGTACCTTCGGGTTCAGGCAGAGATGCGGTCCCAACAGTGCCGAGGGAGTTCGCCAATCTCGAGTGGCTTCACAGCTACATCATTCGAAGAACCACTGTCAGTAATTTTGGCTCTGAGAATCAAGAATGCGGCATCGACGAAAGCGATGAAGAAGACAACAGTCTTGAATTTGAAGGAGACTCCATAATACGCATAGACAGCGAATTAATAATATAGACTTGGATGATAGTTTGGTGCAAGCCCATCCATTGCTGAGACGGAAACAGCTACCAGGAAGGAAGACTCTGCTCAAAGAAAAAAGGTCAAGTCAAAATCAGCAGCAGGAAGTGGTAAAAGGCCATGGAGTTCACACAGCAAAAAACAAAAAAAAGATGAAGTGGACTTGGCTCTTCTGAAAACAGCGAGCTCTATAGCAGAGCATGTCAAACAAGCTTCTGAATCAGAAGAAAAGAAAAGAAAAGTTGAGGAACCTGATTGTGAGGAGATAGACAAGTAAAGCTTATAATTTTGCCACGTTCCCCACATAGGATTTCTGTGTTAGATACAGTCAGAAGAGATTTTGTTGCAAGGAAATTAGTTGATAAGTTAGAGATTATATATGTTGTAGGTTAAAACTATTTTTACTTAAAAATATTTTAAACTAGGGTAATTTTTATTTTCCTTTGTCCCAAATTCATTAACATAACCTCAGACAAAGGAAAATAAAAACTAACCTAGTTTAAAATAATTTTAACCGAAAATAATTTTAACCTACGACATATACGTGCTACTTTGTGAAGCATACTTGGTGTAATTTTTCATTTATAGGTTTAAGAATTTGTGTAGAAGTGACCAGCCCGAAAAACGCCAATTCCTACTTGCACTAATAGGCTTAAGCTATTTTTGCCTAATGATCGAAGTGATTTATCGGTGCATGTTGCTACCTCTAAACTTTGAAGCAATTTTGAAACGCAAATTAACCGCTGATAATAAACCGATAAGTTTTTATCTTATTATTTTAAAAGTATTAAATTTTCATCTTTCAATCGTACCGTCTATAAATTATTGGTGCATAAAAATCCTTGAGAGTTGGGGCTTCAGAAATTGATTAAGTTATGTATGGCAGACATTTCATACTTACAGTGACTGTAGCCATGCTGATGCTAACATTTCCTGTGTTTTTGTTTTCAGTTGACACAAGAAAAAATTTCTGTTTTGGAGCACTTCCAATACATAATTTACCAAAAAAGTCATGCAACAAAACAAAACAGTTTGCCCTGTCGTGTACATTTGAGCACACAGCAAGCAGACATCTATGATCAAGCCAAACAGACATCATATTCAGGTTGCAAACCCAAACCTTATTTTAGAAATTTGGATGACTTCAGAAAGCATGTCGACAGCCTTAAACTGAGTGGCTGGCACAAATCAACACGAGGTGAAAACAGTTTTATTGTTCTCAGTATGTATGATGGTATTCACCACCTTCCAAAGTACCAGGTTATAGTGGATTCAAGTCTGGGTTTCAGTGTTTCTGTGTATGGTTGGTTTCTTCCTGACAACCACCCTATTTACTTAACACAGAAACGTTCAGTCAGGCTTTCCCTTTGTAATCACATGTGCTTGAGCTGTGTACTGGTCTGAAGAGATTTGCTGATTGTAGTATTGAAGAGCCACCATGGCAAGCCACAAAGGTTGAAAGATACGCTTTATTCCGAGCACACAGTACACGTTCGCTCGCCGTTTCCCGCTCGCTCACACTCTCTTCATATCCCGGATGTACTTGTCAATATACACGCAACCGCTGTCCTAATACACTACACTGATCATGACATTCAAGATCCAGTTGGTTCATTTAGGTTTATGCGGCACTCCATACCAAAGATTATTGACCTTCTGGACTTTGAGTCATCACCTGCGATGCAGGTCGCAGTATTTAAAAGACATAACAGCTGTCTGGTCTTATTACAGACAGACTAGTGTTCCGAATGTCAAATGGAAGATGCTGCTGAAACCAAGAGACTCTCACATGCTTCAAGGAAAATGAAAACGCCAGTCAAGGATCGAGCCTCTCTCAGCAATACCTCACATGAGAGGTCAGTTATCAGCTTGAAAGAGAAGCGTCTTGAATGTAAAGAGTTGAAACGACATGTGGAGAAAATGCAAAAAACTATAAAAAACAACAGTATTCCTTTGAACTTTATTCTGATCTCCTCTATATCCTTTCGCGCAAGAGTCTGTTTTTCCAACAGAAAGCAATGACATGTGGAAATGCTAGACAGATGAGGTGGCACCCTATGATGATACGATTTTGCTTGTCACTTGCAATAAAGTCACCAGCTGCCTATGAAGCTTTTCAGAATGTTTTCTATCTTCCACGTAGAAGGCATCTAAGAGATTACAAGAATGTTATCAGACGCCAAGCAGGCTTCTCTTCACAAGTTATCACAGAACTGATATCTCAAACTAAGAGGTTTTCAGGGATTCAAAGGTACATTGTCCTCCTGTTTGTTGAGATGAAGATGCGAAGCAATTTAGTATTTGACAAAACAACCAATGAATTAATTGGCTTTGTTGATTTGGGAGATCCATATGTCAGCTATGCCACTTTAGCAATATAGATCAGTTGGCAATGCATGTCCTTGTATTTTATGTCAGGGGACTTGCAACAGAGCTCAAGTTTTGTTTAGCCTACTTTGTAACAACGGGTGTCACATCTTATCAAATGCCTCTCTTCTGGAATGCTATTAGCTTACTTGAAATATCCTGTAATCTTCAAGTGGTTGTCACAGTGTCTGATGGAGCATCTTTTAACAGGAAGTTTTATAGAATGCACAGGGCGCTCCAGACAAATACTGTTGTGTACAAAACAATCAACATCTTCAGGCCAGATCATTATATCTACTTCTTTTCTGATGCACCTCATCTCATAAAGACCTGTAGGAATTGTTTGTTTAACTCGGGTAGTGGTCGTTTTTCAAGGCATTTTCCGGTTTGGTGGTAATTGGCACAGTTGCTGGAGCAGCAACAATGAATCCCATCATTTTGGGAGTGATTTCAGGAGCGGGATTAGTCGTCAAAACAGCAAATGAGTTGAAGAAATATGGAAATAAAATTGGCATGGCAAAGTTTGCTTTCACCACCTATGAAAAAACATTGAGTGATTTGCGCTTCGCTTTGCGGGGAGGAAATTTTGATCGAGCTGAATTTTTGTTTTCAATGGAAGCGATTGATGGGATTGTGATTGATTTGGGGTTGGATTTGGAGCGGTTTGAGAAGGAATGGGAAGGGAAATTCGAGTGAGCGAAGCGAGCCGGGAGCGTTTTTCATTTCTGGGAAATGAAAAATCATTCAGACATGGGGTCCTTGATGAAAATGAACCGAGTCCATTCTTCAGTTTCATAATTGCTCGTTGATGCTAGAAACTTCCATTTCCCTCGATGGAGAGTTGAGTTAAACTCAGCTTCATCGAGAAAAACCAGATACCCTCGACTGTTAAAATATTTGGCAATATCCTTGTAATCATTCACGGGAATATCTACGCCTGTATCTGGGTTGAATATCACCATCTTTGTCTCTTCCAGTTCTATGTTTACATCTGGGTCCAAAAACCATTTAAAATATTTACACCTCATCTTCTCCAAATTCTCTTGACAACGGATCTCGCGCTCCTCTTCTTCCCTTTCAAGTTCCTCATAACAAGTCTGGTTATAGCAATCCTGCGCTGCCTGTTTACATTTTTCTTTTTCTGCTTCTTTTTCTTCTTCAGTCGGGGGAGGTTCTTTTCCATTCTCTGCAGCTTCTTTCGTTCGCGATTGGGGAACAGGAGCCACTTTCGTTCGCGGTTGGGGAACAGGAGCCACTTTCGTTCGCGGTTGGGGAATCGGCCTGGAGGGAAGAGTTGAGAGAGGTGGTTTCTCCACTTTTTCTACTTGGAATATTTCTCCGTCACTTCTTCGGGTAAAAGAGTTTCTCCCACTTTTCAGCGCCTCGTGGATTGTTCTGGCATCAATCCCCAAATCATCTGTGGCTTCTGAAACACTGGGATAAACTTTAGTTGAAGTGGAGGAAATAGTTTTGACTGATATGGCATGCTGCTTCTTTGGGATTGGCGTGGCCTCTTCGGTCCAAGGATTCGTCACAAGACCTTTGTCAAAGACTCTTTTCAGGAAATATGTCTTTCCATCTTTCTTGACTTTCCTTTCATTGAGTCCACAAAATCGATTAAAGGCAGCATATATTGCCTGACGAGTTACTCCAAGCCATTTCGCCATTTCCGCTTCTGTTTCAAATGACCCCAGTGGGGGACCATCGGGAGTCTCATGAACTGAAAAGCGCGCAACTTTTTGTTCGACAGCTCGAACTTCTCTCCCACGAAAAGGAAAAACATTTCTCCCTTCATTAACTGCCTTGTTCAAAGCTTTGGGAGAAAACCCCATGAATCTGGCCAACTTCGCCTGGGACAGAAATCTTTCGCTGAGCCTTTCGTCGGAGAAAGCATCTATCAAAACCCACATTTTTTGATAGATGACAAAAAATAAAAAAAATGGATTTTTGAGAGATTCTTTTCCAGTTAGTTTTGGGGAATTTCCTTTGATTTGCTTCTGCTATATTCCTCCAGAATTTTTTGGAGATATTTTTTTATTTTGGGCGAGAATTTTTTGGAGATAATTTTTTTCAGGATCTGCTCCAGAATTTTTTGGAGATAATTTTTTTATTTTGGGCGAGAATTTTTTGGAGATAATTTTTTTCAGGATCTGCTCCAGAATTTTTTGGAGATAATTTTTTTTCAGGATCTGCTCCTACGGTGGCTTCAAAGGGACATCAATAAATTAGACATTTTTCTGATAATCCGAGTTTGAGTTCGAGTTCGAGTTCGACTTTGAGTTCGAGTTTGAGTTCGAGTTCGAGTTCGACTTTGAGTTCGAGTTCGAGTTTGAGTTCGAGTTCGACTTTGAGTTCGAGTTCGAGTTCGAGTTCGAGTTCAAGTTCGAGTTTGAGTTCGAGTTTGACTTTGAGTTCGAGTTCGAGTTTGAGTTCGAGTTTGAGATCGAGTTTATGCCCACTTCCGTTCAACTACATTGGGGGCTCAGTGTTCAGTGGGTAAAGATGGCGGAGTTATCGGAGTCAGAGGCAGGAGAATCGAGTCAATCAAACGAGGTGAGAGCAAGATTTTCTGTTTTTCTGACCTTATATTGAATAGAAACACTTTATAGTATCATTAGTAACGCACCGGCTGCATTTTCAAGGTTGTTAACTTCTTGAGGAAGTGCGGAGTTGAGGAGGAGGTATGTCGGCGGTTTATTCAGGAAAAGGTAAGACTTTAATAAGTTCTTTAGTTCATCGATACAGTTGACATTCAAGGAAAGCCAATAAATCGCCTAGTGTTGTATCCAGTGTCACTTCGGCTAGACTTTGCAGAATAACCTGTAACTGATTTGCATGTCATTGAATAAAAATAGTGCCTATTGCTTTGTGCATTGCTGATGTGCAAGGAGTTCCGACAAATGAAGGAGTTTGTCGCGGGTTGCGCTCCACTTTAATATTTTCAGCTCACGGATTTGAATGGATCCCTTTGTTACTATATGACCCGTTTTATAAAGCACTGAGAGATATGTAAACAAGTGGCCGGATATTCTAAAATTGTGTGCAAACTGATTTAATAAATATTATTGTAGTGCTATGTAAATATTGCAATTACAGAGTACTAAAGTGATGACATTACAAAAACTGAATTCGAGAAATTATGGGCTTTAATTAGATATTCGGAAAGGGCATTACATTCATTACGTAATGAACCAAGGCAAAATTAGAAGGTTTTTGTTATCTCACCCCCAAATTTCACTAGGATGCTGATTTTTGGCAAGCGGGCATTTTTCGTCATGCCCTTTCTGAATATCTAAGGGAGGGTTCAGATTTTTTCCCTTGCAATTTTTGGAAGCCCCCCCTATTATTTGGTTTGTTTTATCTGCCCCCCCCCCTCATTACATATCTCACAACCATGGGCAAAATACCATGACCCCCCTCCCCCGCCCCCCTCCACCACCACCACCACCACCACCAAAAAATACCCTGATGATGAGAGTGATGGTAGTGACACTGAACTTCCATCATCAAGCTTCACCACCAATTGAAATATAATCTTTAGAACATGGACTCTTTCCTCCACAGGGGCTTCCACTGGTATCCCATTAATATAATTTTAAATAAAAATTAATAATGCACAGGGGATGATGGGAAGAGGGAACTGGGCGGTCTCCTCCTTCTCTTTCCCCATCCAATCATCCCCTGCGTGCTTCCTTATCCCCTCTCCCCAGCCTCCTAGTGACACAAAGAGACTGTGGAGGAGAGAGGAACACGGAATTACAAATAAATGTTCTGATAATAAAGCAAGCATTGACATGGACTGCTATTTATATGCTCAAGCTATACTAAAACTTCATTTACAGATCTTCCTGCTAAATGAGTAAACTGATGGTGGCGGTTTTTATTGATTCTTTTTTTATGCCCCCCCCCTCTTATACCTTCTTTCACATTGGGAGAAATTTTCGATAGCCCTGCCCTAAAACCTAACAGGAAAACTATCATGCCCCCCCTCCCTGAAAATCGACATAACCCCTCCCTAATCAAATACAAAACCATAATTTCCCAAATTTAAGGTTTTGTGATGTCACACTTTAGTACTCTATTATTAGCAGAATAGGGACTGATCATTTATTATTATGGAAGCAGGGTAAGGTGGGGGGGAGGAGGTATTCTTTTTTTAGTGTCTAGTGCATCGACTTTGCCCCGATCCCATCTAAAACAGTCATTTCAAATTAAACTCTCACCCACCCCACCCTCTGCAATAATAATTTTAAAAATCTCCCCCGTCCCCCACATTCACACATGCCCCATGGTTTAAAATATTCTTTTTCTGCCTTTATTAAATAAGTTTTGTCCTCAATATTCTGAGTTTCTTCTGCCAAGTAGAACCCACTCATTCTAAGCAGTGTTGTAAATCTCAAACAGTACGCATGAAGGGTTACTCATGTAATTCAAATAATCATTGCTTTTCCAAGTAACCAGGTATTCCTAGTGCCTCTTTCCCAGGGTAATGTCTGTGTCCAAAATGGAACAGATTTTATCGATGATACAAAAATTCTCAAGTACACTGACTGAGCCTCTTGAAATACAAGTTTGTTAAGTCTAAATAGACAATTAAACAGTAAGTCTCAATTGACAGCTAAATTGTTTATCTATAAGTCTCAATAGTTGCCTCAGCTTTAATCTTTTATATAAAATATGCATATCGTTAATGAACCTTGCTTTACGGTGGTGTAAAATCTTACCCTCCTGACATTTCGTACATAATAAACAAACAATATGGAGCTTTTTCTAAATCCCCCCTCAACAAAATAACTGCCCCAGTCCCCAGAGACAGAATAAACGATCTGTGATGTCATGTAAAAAGGGTGTGGGTGGTACACCCTTATATATGTTTCAATGGTATGTGTGGGGCCAAAGGCTATGGTTTTCGGGTAGATTCTGCATGTACCGGATCACATATTACGTAAAACAAAAGGAACAAAGAACAACAATAATACAAATGCAAAATGAGACCAAAAATACAATACCTCACAAACAATAGAAGACAATGAGTGGTTCATGGATACCGGTACATGCAGAAAGACCCGGTTTTCGAGCCGTTTTGGTCTGACATTGGGTATAGATTTTGATCATTCCGGTCTGAAATAGGTTAAGGGTTTTAAGAAGCGGCAGCACAATCCCACCAAATATGTCAGGTAGTACCCCCCCTCTCATCATCATCATCATCATCATCGTCTACAACCCTGGCCAATACTTCTTGGGACACACACTAAAAATGCACGCAAACTATTCTTTCAGAATCGTAACAATCGATAAATGCAACACAAATACAGATTCAAAGGCTCACGTTGGGATCTGAAGTTTACTAACACTATTCACGTTAGTGGAGTTGGGGGGGCAGTGTACTGTACATAGAAACCTCTAAGAGTATAAACAATCATTTGTATGTGCTAAAGGACAATCGACTCAACAGAAAAGGGGGAAAATCGTACAACAAAATATATATTTGGACCCTTATTGAGTGGGTGGGTGGGGAGCTGAAAGCTGCTTTTAGTACTACATCAAAGAAGAAAAGGAGAAACAAGTAATGTTCAATCCCATTTCCAAACGCCAACAATAGGATTATAAAGTACGACATGCAGCAAGTTATTTTGAAGCCGTGAAATTCAAGGTGTTCGGCAATAAAACAATAACTCGAGTGTCAACAAAAACGAAGGATTAGACGGAGAAATAAGACCGGGTATCCAAACTTTGGACGCAGTTGTGATTTTCTTTTTTAACACATTTTATTTTTAATATTTCTGAGAAGAATTGCTACCAAAATGTTTTGATCTATACTTAAATCTGGAAGGGAACATAAGTTATGAAGTCGTTAACCAGAACGGTCGCTTTTAGCATCCATCTTGTTGCCGAACTATTCGATTTATATAACGCAGTCCACAGCAACCTAAAAAGTCAATTTTTCAGATTCTGATTTAATTCCTTTTTCATTGCGTGGTAAAGCTTGCAGGTTCCGTATGTACCCTTTATGCCTGCACGACACTGAAGTACATGTTTATAAACAACAAATTCCGCAGACAATCAAATGAGGACTCGCACTAGTATCCTTTTTCAGATACTACACTTATAACAACAATAAACCCACAATAAATATATCTTATTGAGCAAGCGCGAGGGCCGTACTGGGAGAATAGGGAACTTAAGCACGAGAGACTTTGAGGACGACGCCGCGGTCAGATCCGCGAAGGCCTGGGTCCGACGTCGTCGCTCTCCCGCCAAATTTTAATTTGTTAAGCACGGATGATGTTTCGACAGGACGCCTCCATTCTCAGTTCCTGATACAAAATTTTGTATCTATTCTGTTATGGCAAGTTTAAAAGAGTTTCGTCAGACCCTTCTTCTCTACTACGATGTTGATCTTACTACTAATGAGGATTTCATAATCTTGTACGAGTTGTTTACTTCACGAAATCCAGATTTTGCTTATGATTCGTACGATCGCTTTGACTTGGATAACATGAACGACATGCAAATAATGAAATAACGACACAGGTTTCCATTTATTATCCTTCTTTTAAAATGTTAAAATGCGATTGGTGCAATATGTCTGTTCTTCTCATTTGCAGATAAAATATTTCATTCTACTTTAATACGATTTGAAGGGAAGTTTGCTCGTTGCATGTTGCTCTGTGGCGGCCATGTTCTATCTTCTAAAAATGTTCTTAAACTCAACTAAAAATATAACTGAGCATCGATTGAAATCGTTGAAATCGTATGAACCAAACAGAAAAGTAAAAAACCTACAGAAGCAATAAAATCTCATAAATTATTCACGTTTTCACAATGCCGTCAAATTCTTCAAACTCACGTCGTTGCCGACAAGACGACGTTATTTGTCAGGGGTATGTCATGCGCAATGGACTTAGCCCAGTCTCAACCGCTCATTGACGGCGGCATCGTCTTGAAAAGTCCTCGTGCTTAAGCTCCATAATATTGTCCAGGTCTTGACAGTACGGACCGAGCGCGTACAGAAAAGACCGAGGGCCGATATTCTCCCAGTACGGTCCCGAGCAAGCTTGGTTAATAAGAGATTGATTACACGACTCCTGCCGGCGGAAGGATCGTGCGAAATTGTTCGGGACAATGCCAGGTCCAATACTTAGAGAATATTAGACTGGCAATCGAGTATTCTGATTGGTTGATTTTGTTATTGGCCTTCTGTCTTAGTCGTGTGATAATTGATCGTATTAAACCATTTTACCGTCAAATGACAAATATATGTTAGTTGGTTTGTTTATTAATTTATCTGTTGATCTTCTCTTGGTTAAATTTATGTTCAATTACATTGAATTCTAGATAGACCAAGATGCAGTTGTCGTCATGAATGACCAGGACCTTAAGGAAATTGGTTTAACAGCCAAGGGTGATCGATTGAAGTTACAAGCGTTTTGTAATCACAAGAACAACGCGGAGGATAGACTGCAGAAAATTGCTAAAATCAAAGATATCATTGACCAGGGTAAAGGTAAAAGAGCTAAGAAACGTGACGTCAGTAACACAACTAAACCAGAAAATGACGGCGGATCGAAAGCAAAAATGGCCAAGATTACAACGCTCAAGTTCGAGTTTGGGTGGAAACATTGGCGAGCCGGCCGTGGGTTTGTTCAACAAAGGAAAAACAGTGGAGGTGGCACCCGTTCTTACAATGTACCACGCCTTGCATCGCTCAACGACTGCCAGGAAATAGCGCTTAATCTTTTCTTTCCCAACGGAAAGAGCCCACTGGGTCCGGCAAACGAAATGACCACTGCTATGGGAAACTTTAGCGGAGAGTTGATACTCTTTATGTGAGACGGAGACAAACCTTTGCAATTTACTGCTGAGAAATACAAGCAAATTACAGGGTTGCCAACGCCAAGACTTTACTTGTTAACCAAACACAACGAGACAGAAGATGATCCTTCTGAAGACAACTTGATGATACCAACCTTTGAGGAAAATGCTGCAAGCCCACCAATCAGTGTTTCTCTTCGCGATGATGACGGGCTTATTGCAGCATCGACTGAACGTGAAGAACATCTTGAGCCAAACCCACCAACCAGTCCCTCTCTTAGAGAAAACGACGGGCTTATTGGAACATCAACTGAGCGTCAGAAATTCTTTGAAGACCTAGAGGAGATGGTAAATGCTTCCCTTGAAGCAGACAAAGAAAAAGAAAAACGCAGAGAGGAAAGAAAAGCAAACCTGGAATTGAACGTGAGAATGGCCAAAGAAGAGGCAGAACGGCTTGAAAGACTTCGGCAGACGCGTAAGTTGCGATGCCCCTTGGAACCAATCAGCGACGATCCTCAAGTGAAGGTTTCAGTGCGCCATGACACCTTGGGTGTGGTGACCAGAGCATTTCATCCAAACGGAACAATTTCAGGAATTTATGACTGGGTCGGTTCCCTAGCTTCTACACCGGAACATTTCCGTTTGATGACGTCTTTCCCGTCTTCAACTTTGTACCCCGAAGATCCGATCATCACAGTTAAGAACAGCATGCTCAACATGAAAGTGGCGGAAGAACCCGTACCGCTCTGCAGGGATGAAAATGATGTCCATTTTTTAGACGGTAGAGGATTTGAAGGCACAAACGACGAGACTTTGCCCGATGTTGACGAAGAAATGAGACAACAGTTGCCGCCCTTGCCAGACAATCATTCCACCTATGAGATCGAACCAGTCAGATACAGCCCCCCTGTGCAGCTTTTACAAGACGGGGACAACAGTAACAGCGACACCATGCGTTCCCTTGAAGATAAACGCATCAAGCACATTGGCAGTCTACGTCCCGCCAGAATTGTTCTGATTGATCGCCATGATGTTGTGAAAGAGTTATTATCACTTTACAAAGATGAGGAAATTTTGTGCACTAATTTGTCCGTGTCCTTCCTAGATGAAACTGCTTTTGGAGAAGGTATTTTGCGAGAAGTGTTTTCGACCTTTTGGGACTGTTTCTTAGCAAGGTTTTGTGAAGGTAATAAGCAATTTGCCTTCGTACCACGGCACTCCTTAGCAGACGAGGATTACGTGGCTTTGGGAAGAATTATAACTCATCAATTTGTCATGACGGGGACATTTCCAGTGCAAATTGCAGAAGCACAAATGATCCAGATGCTGTTTGGTCAAGTCAGCGACGAATGTCTAGTCAGCTCCTTTTACTCTCTCTTGCCGGAGAGAGAACGCCAAATACTCTGCAGAGCTCAAGAAGATGATTGTTCGTTTCCCACTGACGCCATACTAGACATCTTGTCTGAATACAATGTGACGTCTCTTCCGACAGCCAGCAGTCTCCCTCAGATTATCAAGCAGGTGTCTAGATCGGAAATGATCCACAAGCCTTTCTTTCTGCTCGGAAAGATCGAACAAGGGATGGGAAACTTTTGGAGAGACATTACGAAAGAGTCTTGATTGCGTGATATTGGACAAGAAGGAGGAACAAGTTGCTGCCTGGCTTGGTGCGATACTTGAAAGCGGCAGACACCACAACGCTATGCCGTTTTCTACGTTTCTGCACATCTTGTGACATTGTCTTACCCAACAGGAAAATAGCAGTGCGGTTTGAAAACATGTCTGAAGCCGCAATGAGGCCAAAAGCAAAGACTTGCTTTTGTCTGATGATTTTGCCGAAAGGTTATAACAGCTTCGCACATTTCTCCGCCAACCTGGATTATTACTTGACAAACACAGCGTTTTGGGATTTAATGGACTAAGTGGTAAATGAAAAGTCTAGGCGTCAAGCTCAAGGGTGAAATGGTGCGCTAAAAACTTACGTTCGTGACATTGTCGTGTTAGAAATCTTGTTACGTTCATGTATCCTAAGCAGTGTTATCCTCATATACATGTTTGTTTGTTGTTGTTGTTCACAATCAGTCAGTACAAGAGATATGCAACGTTTTAGGGGACTCAGTGATAATTAACAAAGTAGTTCTCTAGCAGTTTCTCAGACATGCGGAATAGTTCTTTACTCTGGACTGGATACAGTGTTAACATTCTTTCGTGGCGTTTTTTTGAAATAGTTGTTGAGATTTGGAAGTTGGATATATTGCTGCCAAAGATATGGTTGAAATTACATGTAAAATCGTTTAAATCTATTCTTTTTTTGGAAAGAAATTTAAAACAACTGTTGAAGTTTGAAAACTTTTGAAGGCAATGTGGCTTTCCATTACATACCTTGCTATTAAAAGTTTACGTATTACCTATTGGTTGTCTGGTACTTCATATGTTAAACCCATACACCGATTGCAAATATGGCGGCCGATTTATTATTCTTTTATGTGTATGTAAATTAGCCTGACTAGCCTCATTTTAGAGTAAATATTCTTTTGAACTTTGCACATGTTAACGAGGCTAGTCAGGCTAATTAACATACACGTAAAAGAATAATAAATCGGCCGCCATACATTTGCAATCGGTGTATGAAAGCCGGTCAAAGATGAAAGACGCTTTTGTCTTGCATCTCGGTTTTCAAGTTCGGCTCACATTTTGTCGCATAGCAAATGGTGTTCAGTAAAAAAAAAAGAGGTCGTCTGGACTCTGACTGAGAATTAAAACTTTTTCAATTGACAAAAATAGACTTTTTACGAAAAATGTTTTCGCGGTTTATTTCGGACTTTACAGTTAATTACACAGGACACCCTACGCAGTGTAATAACTTCTAGGGAGGAGTAAAATTAACCCCTAACACTAGAGCCACGGTTTACTTGATTGGAGCTATTTTTATTCCAAAAAGGAGTTGAAGATGTATTTAGAGTTGGAGTAAATATGGAGTTAAAACAACGCCTAAAAAGGGATTATTCTGTACCTAAAAATTTTACTCCACCTTTGGAGTTAAAGTAACCCTTTGAAAATAAGTTACTGTGTAGAATGGCATGTTAAGAGAATAAATTGTGAATTCGAAAGAGAATCCCTCTGCCTTTCGTTTAAACACCTTAACTCGTTTAAATAGTTACTGTTCAAAATACTTTACAAAAGGATTATAAACGTCGCCCCTCGAAACATTAGCGAATGGGTAGAGGCATCAGTTCACAGTTCATTCTCTGACAGCGTCAGTAGCACTAAGTAAAGTTCTCTCGCTTCTTCAGGGGTTTTGATTTCCATAGAAATACCATTCTCTTCCATCAGCATAATAAAGAATTCAGCAAATTCGTCTGTTCACCCCCATGCTGTGCGGTCTCTGCAGCACAACTCTCTTGCGACCTCAAGGTCCTCTCGGTCAGCGACAGTTTTGTAGTCCCTAGTGTCTAAGTAAAAGTGAAATGGTTAAAGATGAGCATTGTCATTTTAAACATAACCCTCGAACCAATTTAAAAGCAATAACCATAAGCACATGCACTATAGCAATACAGCAACACATTAAAGTAAGGCCATTTAAAAGGAATTTTCCAATACTCAGAAACCAAAATGAGGAACATTTGCAAGAGTTTTATAGGCAAAGTAGCCAACAATCTTTCACTATGTATGTGCGTCATTTACTTACGATTCTGCATTTAGAATAGCGCGTTTCTTATGGGACTACCACTGTAAATTATTTCATTTTATACCAGACGCATGAAATTTTTCCCGAAAGGATGCGCAATGCAAAGCTAAAGAATCACTTCAAATCATTTGTATGTACCTTTTAGTTGTGGTAAGAAGAACAACACATCTGGCTTTCCATGAGGCGTTTCTTGGTGTGAGTATGGACGAATTTTGTGAGTGTTCCAGTGGCGCGCAACCCGATGGAGTTCAGTCTGAATAGGTTGCATAAAACAGAATCGCAAACATTCTCTAAAAATAAAAGAAATTGTAGATGTTGTGGTTCAATTTCATCCTTGGTGCAAATTTTATTTTCCTTTGTTTAAAACTCATTATCATACAATACCTTACCCCAAAACAATAGAAAATAAAATTTGCACCAAGGATGAAATTGCACCACAACATATATTTCAAGATAACGCGCAAAATATGAGAGCGTACTACACTGAAGTGACGTGTTCTGGTTTGACGGGTCTAGAACAAAGCGAATTCGGATGAAAAAAATTTCCGTGGAACAACAAGCCCTCATTTCATAGTTTAAAATGAAATGTGCGCAGACATTTTGCTCACTGCTCTCGTCTACTACGCAACTCGCAAGATCTCCGCGCGAATTATGCTATACCACCCAACAAGGTGTATGTCTGCATGTGTTTACCCATGAAAAACGAGATACAAAGAATGCGTTTTATTTTAACTTACACATGCAGAACATCAGAGTCGTCAAATAATCCTTGATCTCTAAGTTCCTAGGATTAAATAAAGGTCAAGGTCAATGGATGCTAAAGTGAAACACATGGATTATGCATAGCACGCCATAATTTTGATGGTTATTCGATGACTCCTTTATTTAGCTACATGGGAGAAGAGACATCTTACCTTAAACATGTTTATCCACCATGTAGTACTTGACCTTCTAAAGTAAGACCACCATGCTTCAATCCTCTTCATGAAAAAAATGTACTGCATTAGAAACAGAAAATAAAAAACGAGCCAATCACCAATCGTGATAATAACCTTGCCAGTTATGCAATGCTGTGCTGTGTTGCAGTATGATTGGCTCCCTACGTTAGCTATCCGTTCCTATCCCGCGAATAGAGAACTCGCGGAAAATAGAAATAGGTTATTTTCAGTTAATAAGTTTGCATAATTATTCAGTGGTTGTCGATATATTAAATCAATTATTCAACTCAATCTCGCCGAACATGAACTCGATCATAGCCAAATGAAATATTGCAAAAATTATTTTGCGGCAACACAGTAGAAATGTACAAACCTGGTTTGCCACTGAAGTGCCGTACATAAAACTCTTAAAACCGGCGAAGTCGTCTCGAGAATTTCTGCGTAGAAACCGTTGAATTCAAGCAACATACACATTCTCAGTTCCACAATCACCTCTCACTGCCATAGGGGCTCCTTGCCAAGGACGAAATATAACAAAGCATTAATAAAATATATGCCGAAACATATGAATTCATTGATCGCAACTAACCTCCAATTTGCTCAACACATTCCACAAAGTAGTTACCAACGACATATGGGTCATTGTTAGTGCGCGCCACCTCAAGCCACATTATTTTTCTGCAGTATCTGTATGACGAAATGTAAAGACAAAGCCTCTTTACTCTTAATGGGCAATCAAATATAATAATCCCGTCCGACTAAGACATAGATATTTGTTGATGGTTTCGATTTTATTTCCGGTTTCGAACATGTTTATGTTGCAAACTATAAACCAGCTATTATATCAATAGTGCGTAGGGTAATGCGTGGCGATTTTACTACAGACATTT